>JBBPBX010024520.1:0-16462 GCA_038048925.1 Garcialebias charrua
TATATGTATATATATATATGTATATATGTATATATATATATATGTATATATATATTAGGGGTGTAACGGTACGCTAAAATCACATTTCGGTTCGGTTCAATTACAAGGAGGGCTCGGTTCGGTTTATTTTCGGTTTATTTTCGGTACAAAAAAAAAAAGACAAAATAAAGACTTACAAAATGTTTATTTTGAAAATATGCCAAAAATATGTTTGTATTGTATTGTAGTAATAAATAAAAGTGACCCATTTGGATGATATTTTAAATAAACAGCACTCTACAATAAATAAATTATATTAAAAATAATAAAAATCTTAATGAATACAATAACAGTCAGAACCAGAACAATAAGCAGCAACAGACTGTTTACAATCTTAACTAATAAAGTTTTTGTCCAGTAGCACCAGTGTGGCTGTATTTGTCCTCATTACTCACAACCTCTTCTTGGTGGGACTGGTCCTGGAACAGTTCCAGAGTTCAATTCAGTCATCACACACTTCTTAGCTGCAGCAGGTGATCTCTGGTGGATTTCCCTGAAGTGGAAGGAGAGCAGCTACCTCTGTAACTGGAAATACTGGAAATAAAACACAGAGGTAAAAAAATAAGTTAATAAGATTATAATTTTAAATAATAATAAATTATAAATAATAATTATAATAAAATAACAATACCTCTTGAACGGTTGAATATCTCACTCATCATCAGGGCAGGGTTTAAATCAGCTCCAGGACTTGTTGACCATCAGTTTTAGTTTTTTCATAAAGAGCTGAACTTTTTGACTTAAGTGTTGACGTGATGGATGTCTCATAGCAAGGATCAACTGTGCATTAAAAACTTTCAGACTTAGATTCAGAGCTTTAAAAACTCATACAGTTTGTGTTATTGATCTGGACCCATCTAAATTACCTGATGAAGTTGTTTAAATGCAGCTGTGTGGTTAGCGTACTTTGTAACAGCTCGTTCACGTTCTGATGACGTAGTTTCCAGCGCGTTCACGTTAGACGTGTTGCTGCTGCAGATCCAGTCTTCATGAAAAAACGTCCACACACACAGCTTTGTGCGCTCGTCTTTTAACAAGAAAACCATAACGTTAACAAACAGGAAACCGCAGCGAGAAGCTAACGGCTAATGCTGCGCGTGCTGCGAGATAATAGCTCCGTGCTGAAACGCGCCCAGGAAATTTTGTTCCGCGGCGCACATATTAACATTCAATGAGTGAAAAAATAACCGTTTCGGTACAGCACGTTCGGTTCGGTCCACCTCCGTACCTTTTCGGTTCGGTACACCAACTACAACCGTTACATGCCTAATATATATATATATATATATATATATATATATATATATATATATATATATATATATATATATATATATATATATATATATATATATATATATATATATATATATATATATATACAGGGAACCCCCGACCTACGAACGAGTTTGGGACCTAAGAACCGTTCGCAGCTCGATCCGTTCGTAGGTAGGGGGTGAAAATTATATTTAAAAAAAAAAATTCATTCATTCATTCATTCAACCTTTATTTATCATGCTAACGGAGCGCGCGCACACATTTAAGCATGTAAAGTAGTGTACTGTAATGTTAAACATTGCTATTCACATTTACAGAATAAATAAAAATATATTTTCTTACTTTGAGATGGTCAAAGCCGACATAGGTTGCCATGCGTTGATTGTTTTCGGGCCAAGCAGCGCGGGGGCCGGCCAGAGGTGGGTAGGAACGCGTTACATTTACTCCGTTACATTTACTTAAGTAACTTTTTGAGAAAATTGTACTTGTGAGAGTAGTTTAAATGTGAAATACTTATACTTTTACTTGAGTAAATTTTAGGGGAGGAAACTGCAACTTTTACTCCGTTACTATGGGCTTTCTGCCGATCGCTACCGTTACTTTTTGTTTAAAATATATAAAAACATTTGCGGCAAATTTATTGCGTTACTTATTGTCACCTGACATGTAACCAATCAAGTGAAGCCAACCAGTCACGTGACCACAACAAACTCTCCACGCAGCCGGCGCAGGCCAGTGACGTTGAGATTCTGGACTCGGTTTGAGATGAAAGCGGTTTGAGAGAAAGACGTTCGGACGGTTCCTGAAAGAATGGCGACAGAAGCTGGCGAAGCGAATTCAGAGCACCTCTGGCCTCACATACGATCTATGTTCACCTTTCAGTCGTCTAAAAAGAACAGTTACATCATGCGCTGTCAGCTGTGTCTGCCAAAACTTGTAGATGTTTCAGCCTACATGAACTCGACGTCAAATTTGAGAAAACACGTTGCGGTAAGTTTACCTTTATTTTTTTCTTTTTGTGTGTGTAATGATGTCAGCTCTATTACAACAGCATGCATAACTTTAAAACTGTGTATGATGTGACTATTGAATGTTACGTGGTGTGTTGCTAAAAACGTGTTCACACTCTGTGAGCACACATGAGCAAAATGCTAATGTAGCTAAAAACAAATGGTTTGCTACATAATGGGACGGCTGGTGGATGATGTAGCTACACATGCTGACAGTCCCCTCAGATTTTTAAAGTCACAAACCTCCAATAAGTGTCTTAGTGGAACACAATTTGTTAAGTGTCCTTGGGTGTCCTGAAAGGCGCTTTTAAATAAAATGATTATTATTATTATTATTACAGTTGATTCATACAGGCCTAGTAGGAAACAAACCAAAATGCATAAAACGTCACAGTATTATACTATTTGTCTAAAAAATGTTCAATACAGAAACAACTGGACTTAATTTGTAACAGAAGATGTTTCGCTCTTCATCCGAGGAGCTTTCTCAATTCAATTCAAAACCAGTTTTTATCAGTTGCATCAAATAGCCAAAGCAAAATCTTACATTCCAAAATGGATCGGGTTTTAAGCATCCAGACACTGGAACAATCTGTTCATTGATATTCAGCCAGAAGATAGCTATTTGCACATAAAAAGAAGACGATCAACCTAATTATTGTTGACATGCTGCTGTTGTTATGCTGCTCACAGAGGGCTGAGTGATGCAATAACAGCATTGTATGTGTGTGATAGTGTCTCTCTCTCGATCGATCAAGAGTATGTAATAATAATAATAATAATAAACTTTATTTGTATAGCACCTTCCTACAATGCCTTGCATTGACCAAGGTGCTTAACAGGACAGAATATATAAAAACAGGTACAATAAATCAGTGAAAATAAAATAAAAGCAACAGCAATAAAATGAGACAATGGAGATAAAAATGCTACATACTAAAATACCAAAGTAATAAAAGTTACACACTGAAAGCTTTTTTGAACAAGTGGGTCTTCAGTCTGGTTTTGAACAGAGTCAGATCAGAGGTGGCACGCAGGCAGCTCAAGGGGGAGGCTGTTCCAGGCTTTTGGGCCGGCAACAGAAAAGACCTGTCTCCCCATTGTTTGTACCTTGAGAATGTCAAGAGCCACTCAGCTCCTGTTGAATAGCAAGCAGCCATCAGTGGGCTGATGTCCTCTGTTTATCAAGTGAATAGCTAGTTTCTGGAAGTCAGCTAACTGGTTAAACTACTTTTTTACTGAGTTTTTGCAGCTCCTCAGACGAAATGTTTCAACAAAGAAGAATCTGTTCAGAAGACCTGACATCCTTGTTAGATTTGTTTGACCTGAATTATTGAGCAGCATCAGGACATAAATGATGCTCCTAATTTAAAAAGGCTTCTTCTTGTAACTTTTCAGGGGAAAAAAGTATATTTGAATTTGTTGTTATCCAGTTATGATTGCGGTTTTGGGCTTGAAAGTATCTTTTTCTCTCTCTCTCTAAAATAAACTAAAAACATTTTTGCCCTGGCAAACTGCTTTGGTTTCATATTTGAACATTACAGTACAAACTAAAATAAACAACAAGGGTTAATTGTATTTAAGTTACTTTATTTAGTAACGTATTATTAAGTCTCAAACATATACAGTATACTGTATATAACAAACAAAGCTTTTTGTTTTGTTTTTTGAATGTCCAGAGGACCAGCTTTTTTAAATCATTATTATTAACTCAATGCTTTGGCATGTCTTTGAAAATGTAATAGGTTTATCTGAAATGTTTGATGTGTGGATTATATATTCTTATTCTGTTTTATTTATTTATTTGTGAACAGAGGATCCACTCGAACAGCTTGATGAAATACACTGAGTTGGTAGATTCCAACAAGAAGCGAAAATCCTCCTCCTCTGATGAGCCACCGATGAAGAGTGTGAGAATCTTCTGTGCACATGGGCTTCCTCCTGCCAACACTACGTTGCAAGACAAGGAAGAAGCTTGTCTCATCTTGCAAAGTGTGTGCACCTCTCATCGATGCCCTGCTGGATGGGACCTTAAAATCTGGTAAATATAAAAACATCAGTGTGTGTGTGTGTGTGTGCACATAACAAAACATTACATGCACATGCTATAAATAATGCATAAGTGTAGTAATTCTTTGCAAAAATGTTTTTAAAGGTCTCAACTACATCAAGGATGACTTGGACACTAACACTGATGATTGATGACAACAGCACAAACAGCAGCCACTCTGATGAAGAAGACTTCTTTGGATCCATTAAGACCAGAAAACCAGGAGAGTTGGAGAGGTATCTTTCATGTCCATCTACTGGAGGTATGAATCTGTTACACTCTTTTCCTCAAATCAAGCGGTTGTCACTCAAAGTCAACACAAGTCTTCCAGCATCTGCAGCTTGTGAGAGACTCTTTATTCATGCAGGGCTCCTTTTAACTGCTAAGAGATCACAGCTTCACTGCAAAAACCTTGAGAGCCAGCTACTCTTAAAGCTTAACAGTCACATTATTGAATAATGTTTCACTGAGTTTATGCTGTCAGTTGTTCTACTGATTAAGTTCAGGAATACACAGTCCTTTGCCTGAAGTGTAGGACTGTGTTTCAGTTTATACTTAAACAGTTAGTTCTGTTTATAGGATGTCAAAATGTAAGAAAATGAGTTCCAACTGGTAGAAACAAAGTTTTGCAGAAAGTCTATTAATACAGTATTTAGCTGAATTATTTTGGATACAGTTGCCTTTGTGTTTTTTATTTATTTTTATTTATAACAATGTAAAAGATAAGTGGTTTATTTCTAAATCCTTTTGCCTTTGTGTTTTTATTTATAACAATGTATATTCAGTCTCATTAAAAGTTATGTTTCCTTGTAAATACATTTGCATGTTATAATTTAATGACACGAGATGGTACTCCGCAGTTACTCACTACTTGAGTAGGTTATAATCAAAGTACTTTTTTACTTTTACTCAAGTAAATTTTTGGATGCCTACTCACTACTTTTACTTGAGTAATATTTGGTTCAAGTAACAATACTTTTACTTGAGTAAAAATTTTGAATACTCTACCCACCTCTGGGGCCGGCAAGCCACCGCAGCTGCTCCAGACCTGTGTTAGCTAGCTGGCTAGCTTCTGCTAGCCAAGCCATGAGCTAGTGTTGGAGCGGCGGCGCGATCAATCTGCAGCTGCTGCTCCAGCCGCTGCTCCAGCCTGAGACGTCCACAGAGCTATTCCAGCTAGTAATTAATCCATATGATGCGATCCTGGTCACCAGTGTTCAAAAGGCCGGCTCCCGTGTTAGCTCCAGTGTTAGCTCTGGAGCTAGCCAGGCCGGAGGTGTAGCCAGGCCGGCCGGAGGTGTTCGCACGGCGGCCTGGCACGATCGGCGATAAATCCGCTGCTGCCTGAGACATCCACAAAGTTCACAGAGACGTTTCCAGCTAGTAATTAATCCATATGAAGCCATCCTGGTCACCAGTCTTCGTCCGGCTCTCGGCAGCTAACCTAAGATGGCGTCCGGTGTTCTACATTAATTTGTGACCGGAGACCCCAGTGACTGAACCTAAAATAGCGTCCGGTGTTCTACATTAATTTGTGACCGTGTAAACTGAAGACCTACTTCCTGTTGCCCAAGATTGCTCAAAAATTGCTCAAAAATGATCAGAAATGATCTTTTTTATCATAATTATTATTTATAAAGCCTTTAAAACAACCAGAGCTGCAACAAAGTGATGTACACATGAAATTAAGAACATTTAAACACAAAAAAAAAAAAAAAATTTTTTTTTTTTTTAAATTCATATTTTTATTAAATATGATATGTTCGTAGGTCCCGTGGTTCGCAGGTCGATGGGGTCGTAGGTCGGGGGTTACCTGTATATATATATATATATATATATATATATATATATATATATATATATATATATATATATATATATATATATATATATATATATAGTATGGGCGGCCGTGGTGTAGTGGTAATGGCAGTCGACCCCTGATCGGAAGGTTGGAGGTTCGAATCCCGCATCCGCCCACCATGTGTCGTTGTGTCCCTGGGCAAGACACTTAACCCCGAGTTGCTCCCGGTAGGTCTGGATGGCGCCTTGCAAGGCAGGCTACCACTACCGGTGTATGAATGTCTGAATGAATGGGTGGATGGCTGGTATTGTAAAGCGCTTTGGGGCTCCTCACAGGGGGCTGGAAAGCGCTATATAAATAAGCTCCATTTACCATATATATATATAATGTATGTCATAAGTTCAAGTCAACTTTATTGTCGTTTCCACCATATTTGGGCCATGAGGAGGAACAAAATTATGCACACAGGGTCCTAGTTATACTCAAAAATAGCTAAATATAAAGTATAAAATGAAACAGTAAACAAGGATCTAAGATTACACTTATATACAGTACACAAACACCAAACAGTACGCTAAAAAAATCTAAGATGTATGCTAAACACTAATAATGTAAAACAATACAGTGTAACAACAGCAGCCCGAACATGAGTTTTGAGCTGGTATGAATGAATACAGCAGCATGAAATAATCAGCAGCGTAATGATTAATGAAGGGCTTAAAGCTTCACTGGGTGGGAAACACAGACTGAAGGCACTCCAGCGGAAACAGAAAATAATAGTCATCTTGGTGGGACATCGTACAAGGCTGCTCACGATAAGATGAACTATGTCACTTCCTCTTTTCTCTGGAATAATTTGTTTGCTTGAGGAATATTTTGTTTTACTGGACTTATCAAAAGTCAAAGTCAAAGTCAGCTTTATTGTCAGAACTGCAATATGTACAGGACATACACAGAATTGAAATTTCGTTTCTCTCAGTCCCTCGGTGCAACAGTAACTATTTAAACATTGAAACACTGAAACATATAATAATAGACATAAGCATAAAATAGTAAAACTGTGACACTGTCCTGAGTTTTTGCATAATGGTATAAGAGTATAAAAATTTACACCAACTCTAAAACTAAAACTAAAACACTAAACATTTAATGAACATAATACTGTCCTGAGTTTTTGCATACTAGTATAAAAAGTATAATTATAAAATAAACTAAAGGTTCAAGCATTTATCTTTTGCACAGTTCTACATTCTAGTACACAAACACCCTCAATACTGTTGCTCTTCTACTATTGAACTGTGCTTGAAACACCTTTTGTTTTTCAACACTTCTGGTTTTTAGCAGTATATTTGGCATCTGCTAGCTGTTGCTAGCGTTAGATTATCATGGCCTCTGGTTTTCTCCTGGCTTCTGTTCTCAATTGCTCTGTGTGTCAGATGTTTAGCTACTCTGCCTCCTTTAGTGATAATGGTAGATGTATTAAATGCAGTTTTATGGTAGCTTTGCAGGAGAGGTTGTCTGAACTGGAAGCTCAGCTACGTGCTGTTGAAAAACCAGTAGCTAGGCAGGTGCCCATAGGCAGCGTGGAAGCACTGAGACTAGCCACCATTAGCGGACCTCCAACAGACTCCAAGCAGCTGGTACCCCAGGCTGACTGGATGATGATCTGGAGTAAGTGTAGTGCTAAAGCCCGAGATACACTCGAGCGTCCTCACGATACGCCTATATGCAGCATACGTACACTGTGGCAAAAGCGTAGCCCCGCGTAGCCCCTCAGGGCACGTACGCGCAAAAGTTTTTTTTTACTACGCATACGCGATGCGCGGTGTCTGAACATAAACTTCCCCGGCGCCGGACTGTTTTGTATGTTACACAAATTAAATAAATTCCCCTTCTTTATCGCTGATCGGGCCTTTTCTTTTGTTTTTTTGCCTAAAGTCAAGTAACCGCTTCTTCCTCCGTTCACTCGATGATTGAAATGAATGAATTCAGGTCCTACCTGGGTGCGCAATGTTTTAAATATCCCTGGTGGGCTGTGTGCTGCAGGAAAAGCACTCCCTGTTATTATTTTTATTTCTGAGAGAACTTTTTACAACATATATAGTAGAAACACCGCATGAACACCGCCGCGGTCTTCAGCGAGCTACATGAGCTGGCTGTCAATCATTTCAGTAGGCGTGTCAGCAAGTGACCAATCAGCGAGCTCAGTTGAGTCCCCTCCGTGTGCAGCTGCTCATATTACAACAAGGAGAAGCGAGCGTTTGAAAGCTGAAGTGTAGCAGCAAAACACATGCGCACAAAATGCGCGCATAGAGTGGCGTACCTGAGGACGCATGAGTGTATCTCGGGCTTAAGTCTAAGCCCCCAGTTCACCACTGACCCGTTCACATTTCAAATCGTTGTTTTTTTTCACACCTGGTGTGATTAGGATTAGAGACAGGAGCTGAACAACAAAGAGAAAACGAGTGGGGGTGTAAGAAACACAAGGATTAAAGAAAAGACATAACAAAAGCATAGATTACCGCACAATTTGGAGTCAGCATTATATAAAATCATGTTACCTGTTGGCCTCCCACCTGTAGGAGGGGCCATACAAGTCAGATGTATGAAGGGCACTTAGGGCAGTAGCTGAAGCGGGGGCACTCTGACCCTGGCTTTCCAAAGCTGGCTCTTGAGTGTTGTACCCAATAAGTATATAAGGATTTCATAACATTTTATCAGGGTATGGTTGAATTCATTTGTAGAAAAATTACTGGTTACTTTGGTTTCTGAAGACAACTTCACCTGGTAGATTTCTCAGACTGATTCAAGATGCATCCGTAATCAGTTTGTTGTCACATCACATCCCTCTGTTTGATAATCAAATCTACAATACAACAAATTTTATTGAAGTGTTGGTAAGAGCTAATGTTGAAAATGAATTATACAGTAGTTTGCACATTTAACCACAAAAACCTTGCACTTTATGATCAATGTTTCGTTGCATTCTCACTCATACTGCTCCTATTCACAAGTTCTCAGCTGTCTCTCTAGCCAACACATCACTTGGGCCTATTGTTGATTACACTAATCACAACAGGAAGAGATACTGGATAGATGGAAATATATGTTTATTGGACCTGGAACTCGACTTCGGCAGGTGTTTGGTTTCTCTGCCATCATTGCTGCCAGAGCCCACTCACTGCCCATTCCTATTATAGCCTTGAGCCAAAGAAACAGCTTGCAATTCTCTGGCCCCTGCTCCCAGCACATTAGTTTAATGCCTAGATGTGTGGAACATTTCCCGACTCCCTCCCCAGCCTGGCACAACAGCCTGCCAGACAGACAGACACTCACACAGACATGTTGGCGTTATCAGCAAAACAGCAGTAACATCTTAGAAAGCTGCTCATCTCTATTTTTGTAGCTTCTAACAGGCATCAACTGTGATCAGCGTTGTCATGTGGTAAAGACGTAAGCATTTCAGTGAGTTGCAAAAACACAAACTAAAATGAAAGAAAAAGAAAAAGCCCCTGTGTATTTATACTGCTGACTTCCTTTTCCCCTTCCATGGATGTTGAATTACACTTCATTTATTTATTTGGCTCTTGCCATTAGCACAGCATGTGCTCATAATTTGAGCTATTTACCAAGAGTAAACAAGGTCTATGCAAGTGGATCGCTGAGTAAACACAGAGCAGGTTGAGAGATGACCAATTGTACCCCAAATAGAAGCCCATCCATCCTTGTAGACGCCATCAGAAGGAGACCAATGGGGCAACCAGCAGCCCATCTGTCTACGTGTCAGCACCTAAGTGTCAGTGCTGAGGAGATGCAATCTGTTCCGGATAACCTGCCAGAGGAAGAGAGCAAGTAAACATCTGCATGTATATATATCTGAGCCGCTATGCTGATGAATTCTTGGCAGATTTGGTTCAAAGCCAGCATTAAAGCTTATCATCTGCCTAGGTCTTCCTGTCTGTGTTTATGTGACTTCACCTGGACTTCAAGATGTGCCATAAACTGCAAAGCCACTAGAGCGGAGATTTAGAGACAAACTATGTGCTTTTGTTGGGTGAGACAAACTTTTCCCAGATAATTTTCCTTTTCTGCAACATTTTATGTGAATACAGTGTTTGTTTGTTTTTTCAGAAGGTTAATATGAAAAGTCTAATTTGCAGTATTCTGAATATTTTTAAAACAGCTTTTGCATTTTCATCTTCTGTTCACATTTAAGTCAGAGTCAGAGTTTATTGTCATTCGCACCACATGTGGTGGAACGTAATTATGTACACAGGGTCTCAGTTACATCCAACAATAAAATGTAAACAAAAAACGTTAATACTGTACATTTTTTTTTACCCTTTATTTATACAGGTAGTCTCACTGAGCCATGAGAACTCATTTTCAAGAGAGACCTGTTTTAGGGAGCAGATGGTGGGGGTTAAGGGCCTTGCTCATGGGCCCAGAGTTGGGCGAATGAGGGTGAAGGCAGGTGTGGGGGTTTCACCTTTTTCCATCCACCAACATTATTTTGATGTTGTTGGTACCGGGGCTTGAACCGGCGATCTTCCAATCACAGGCCCACCGTCTCTAACCACTGCGCCAAGATCTAAGACATGATCTAAGATATGAACTATGAAAAACATCAACTAAAAATACACTAAGTACTAATAGCATAAAAACAATCCGACAAACAGCAGCACGTACGCAGCACGTAGATGTTCAGTGTGAGCAGATGAGCACAAATGAACACAACAACATGAAACAGATCAGCAGCAACATGAAGCAGATTAGCAGCAACATGATGTGATACTTCACAGTGATTATTCTGGTTCCCTTATCAGTCAGTCACTCGGTGCAACATACTTGCTATGGGAATTGCGCCCCTGCGCGATTACCTGAAGGAATACAATCACGCCTTTACGGCTAGAGCGTCAGCGTCACGCCAGAGGCCCCGCCCTCTGGGTATTTAAGCGGCTGATGCCCATCCATCTTTCTCTCTTTTTTGCCCTTCACCTCGCTTAACACCTGAACTTCGTGGGACTTCTCTGTTGTCGCATCGCTCGACTGAGGTGAGCTTGCTCCCTACACTGAGCGTACAGAGAAATTTTCCTGCGTACTGCAAGGCTGGCAAAAGCTAGTCCAACGTTTTTCTACTTACCTCAAAGTTTTCTTCTCTTTCCGCAGCTGCTTCACTCGACGGCGCTAACTGCGTCACAACCCCCTGCTAACCATTAGCAGGCTAACCAGCGAAAGCAAGACAACGGAGAGGACGACTTCGAACAAAAGAAAACTAGGACCAACTTCGACGCTTCTCGTCTCCGGACACGGCTCCCGAGAAGGGAAAACGGAGGACAAAGAAGAAGAAAACCAACAGGACGATGAGCCCTCGCTCGCGCCCATGCCCCAGCGGATGTGGCTACTCCCTCTCGGCGATGGACACCCACAAGGCCTGTCCTGTCTGCCTAGAGATCTTGCACGCGAGAAAAGCGCTGGAATTCCCCGACTCCTGCTCCCACTGTCGTTGAATGTCGGCGGTAGTGAGGAAACGCCGCGCAGCCGCGTTAGCCAAATCCATGGCTAAGGCCATGGCGCTGAAGGTCGCACGTCACACAAAGCTGCTCGCTCCCGAACCGGAGCTCGAGAACGTGGACCTGGAATGCAACGGTCGAGTCCGAGAGGACACTGTGTCAGACTCCTCAGTTGCCGTCGAGGACTCGATGCCTGAAGTGTCTGACCAAGACGCCGAATACGGTTTCAGAGGAGAAAGTGTGGATTCCTCCCAGAACCTGGCGCAAATCCTACCGGAACCGGACTTGTCGGTCCCTGCCCTGTTCAACCTGTGCCATAGCGGTGGACGCCCTGCAGGTCGCATGGCCAGACCCCACGCCTCGCCAACAAGCTACGAGGCTGGTGGGAAACTACTTCTATGCAAAGCAACCGACAACGTCGCAAAAAATGCCAATTTTTCCGGACTTCCTCATGGAGCTCAAACGCTCCAGGGCGGAACCCGAAGAGCTCCCATCACACTACCACTATCCAGGTAACAAAAGACAAGCAGGCCGCAACGGAGGCCATGGAGGAGGCCCGCCGTGCCTCTGACCTCGTGCTCCGCATGATGGGGACAATGGCCATTTCCCAAGGCATAGCAATGGCGGAAATAGTTGTCGCCCAGCGCCATCTTTGGCTAACATTGTCGGACCTCCCGGAAAACCAGAGGTCCACTTTCCTCCAGCACCTGATCGAGTCGACGGGACTCTTCGGGGCAGCCCTGGAACGCGTCCAGGCCAGATTGGAACAAAGATGCAAACAGGCGGAAGCCCTCCGAGAGGGGTTGCCGAGGAAATGCTTTGCACCCCCAAAGGAAGACATGCGTGGCCTTCCACGGAAGAGACCCGTTGGTGACAGTGAAAATTTCCAGTACCGGCCGAGGGCCTCTTCAGTGACCCCGTGTGGAAAGCAGATTCGGACCTGATGAAGCAGGAAAAACTGATAATTTTACAGGTTTGCCCGATCACGTGGTACGGGAACCTACCTTTTTGAGCCCAGTCTCTACTTGTAAAATACTACGAGGAGCTGGTGACATGTGTACACGCACCAAACATGACTCGCCTACTGTATGTGTAAACAAAACAAACACAGTTTCATGCATGTATAAAAATAAAAGTACCAAAGCCCAGATTGCCCTGGTTCTTGACTCAAGTCCCATTTTTATAAAACACAAACCATGTGGTCAAACTATGAACCACAGAAAGATACACGAGCTCTGCCAGAGACAGTCAGATCTCGCTATATCTTCTATTGGGCCGACCAGTCTGCTCGAAAAAGCACGAGAGGAGTCAAAGGTCACCCCTCCAGCACAAAAACACGACGAGCAGCAATTCAACATGCCGTCCAGGCTCAGTGCGCACACGCATGCCTGGAAGGCGTGTCTACCAAATGATTAGGTCATGACAACAATATGTCACAGGCTCAAGTTGCAGTTCACAAAAAGACCGCCCCAATTCACAGGGGTGCTGCAATCTAAAATTAACCCTACACGTGCACACGTGCTGAGGGATGAAGTTTTGACAATGCTGCAAAAAAGAGTGATTAGTTTGGTTTCAGAACGCAAACTACGCTCTGGCCACTACAGCAAGTACTTCCTGGTGCCCAAAAAGGATCATTCCCTGAGACCGATTCTGGATCTCAGGGCTCTCAACAAAATAATTAAAACTTTTAAGTTCAAGATGCTTACACTGCGGCAAGTTCTCCAGTCTGTGAGACCAGGAGACTACGCATGTACAGTGGATTTAAAAGATGCCTATTTCCACATAGGCGTGTGGAGGAAACACAGAAAGTTCCTCCGCTTTGCGTTCGAAGGGAATGCTTATGAATTCAAAGCCTTACCCTTCGGTTTAAAGACTGCTCCTCGTACATTTACTAAATGTTTGGATGCGGCCCTGACCCCCCTTAGGAATCAAGGACTCAGGGTCATGAATTACTTGGATGACCTGCTGATTCTGGCTCGAAGCAGAATGCAGGCCCAGTCACACTCCTATAGTGTGATCTCTTACCTGGAGTCTCTCGGTTTTGGCATAAACCTACAAAAAGGCGATCTAACTCCATCACGGGTTATCGTATTTCTGGAAGTACAGATTGACACTGTCCGGTACAGAGAATGGCTCTCGAAGGAATGAGTTTCCTCCATTCGCCGTTGCCTGGAAAGATTTAGACTGGACCAACGGGTCCCTGTGAAGACCTGCCAACGCCTTTTAGGCCTCTTGAAAATGCGGGCCATACAAGTATGGCTGAACCGACAGACACAACCTGCCCTGACTAATCAAGCAGGAAAGGTTAGGATAGATCCAGAGCGCCTGAGGGCCCTGGAATCTTGGAGAGACCCGTCCGTTTTCACGGAAGGGGTCTCACTGGGAAGGGTGTCGTCTCGTGTAGTAATCACGACGGACGCCTCTAAAACAGGATGGGGGGCGATCTGCAGAAATCAGAATGCCCGCGGCCTTTGGAATGAACGGGAAGCGAGATTACATATCAACTTCCTGGAGTTGCTGGCCGTATTCCTGTCATTAAAATACTTCTTCAGTAAAGGTCTGATTGCTGGACAGCACATCCTGGTGAAATCAGATAACAGGACCACAGTGTCCTTCATCAACAGAGAGGGAGAGACAAGGTCTCGAGCCCTCCTCGGACTGACGCAGAGGATGCTCACGTGGTGTGCTCCAAGAATCTTGTCACTTAGGTCGACTCATGACCCTGGTGATCTAAATTATGGAGCAGATACCCTCTCAAGAGGGCCTCTCTTGGCGTCAGAATGGAGCCTGAACCCACGGATTGTGGAACAGGTCTGGTCACGATTTGGGAGAGCCTCTGTGGACTTGTTCGCTTGCAGGGCTAGCTCACAGTGTGACCTCTACTTCTCCTTGAGGGAAACAGATGCACCTTTGGGAATGGATGCTCTGGCACATGATTGGCCAGCAGGGGTGCTCTACTATGCCTTTCCACCTGTCCCCCTGATTGGGCCAACATTGGAACGTTTGCACCAGGGAGCTCTCTCCCTGATCCTCATAGCCCCCAGATGGCCACAGAAACCGTGGTTCCCGGAGTTGATTTCAATGTTATCAGGGATACCATGGCAAAAGATCTGAAGCTCTCGGCCCTGACCTCTCTGGATGGTTTTCAGAATCTGTTGGAATCCTGGAAATAAAAATGCAGATATGTTCCTGTCTTTGATTTTTTTTGTACATCAACCTTATAATGTTTTTGCTACTTTTTGCTACTTTTTCTTTTGTTTTGTTTATTGTTTAATGTATTTGTAACATTGATGTTCATCATTCTTTAGTTTGTAGCAGGTCACTTTTGTAAATGAGCCCTCGAGGCTCAATAAGATTTACCTGACTAAATAAAGGTTGAATGAATGGAAAAAATTGCCTCCTCACAGGGATCTGCTGAATTAGGCACGTGGGCAGCTTCTACACCCACGTCCAGGGTTGTGGCAACTTTCAGCCTGGCCTTTGAAGGGAACTAGCTGAGAGCCTAAGGCTTTGTTTGCTTTATCCCAAAACAAACAGTTACAACATACACAAGGGTACCCCTTGGTGTTTATGTTTTGCCTAGGAGATGTTTAATGGTCAGAGTCAGAGAATCTTTATTGTCATTTGCGCCGCATGTGGTACATGTGATGAAACGAGATTATGTACACAGGGTCCCAGTTACATTCAACAACAAAATGTAAGAGAAAAACAATAATAACATCTAGGATTGACTAAGAAAAACATCAACTAGAAATACACTAAGCACTAATGTAATAGAAAAACAAAATCATTACAAACAGACAGCCGCACGAACATGAATCTATATGAGCAAATGGTCACAGATGAACACAGCAACAAGAAAACAGATCAGCATCAGCATGATGTGATATTTTGCAGTGATTATTCTTATTATTTATTTATTCATGAGTCTAACAGCCTCAGGGTAGAAGCTGTTCCTCAGTCTAGTGGTTCTACACTTAATGCTCCTCAACCTCCTTCCTGAGGGGAGTGGGGCAAAAAGTGTGTGTGCAGGGTGAGTGGGGTCTTTCATGATACAGGTGGCCTTCTTCCTGCATCTGGAGGTGTAAATGTCTGTGATAGTGGGGAGACTGACTCCGACAGACCTCTGTGCAGCCTTCACCACTCTCTGTAGAGCTTTTCTTTCTGCAGCTGTGCAGCCTCCATGCCACACGTTGATGCTGGAGCACAGGATGCTCTCCACTGCACACCTGTAGAAGGAGGTGAGGACCGGGCTACTCAGACCAGCTCGTCTCAGCCGTCTGAGGAAGTAGAGTCTCTGATGACCTTTTTTGATCAGGCTGGTGGTGTTGTTGGTCCAGCTGAGGTTATCATTCAAGTGTACACCCAAGTACTTGTAGCTGGAGACCACTTCCACTGCAGATCCACTTATGTTCAGTGGGGTGTGGGTGTGTTTGTTCCTTCTGAAGTCCACAATCATCTCCTTTGTCTTCTTCACATTTATGTGAAGGTTATTGTCCTTGCACCAGCTCTCCAGATGTTCCACCTCCTGCCTGTAGCTGGACTCATCATTGTTCGTGATGCAGCCCACCACAGCTGTATCATCTGCAAACTTTACAATATGACAGCCTGGATGGGTGGCTGCACAATCATGTGTGAGCAGAGTGAACAGAAGAGGGCTTAACACACATCCTTGAGGAGAGCCAGTGCTGAGGGTTATGGTGGAGGAGGAGAAGTTGTGGATCTTCACGGACTGAGGTCTGTTTGTTAAGAAGTCTACGACCCAGTT
>JBBPBX010024520.1:16924-39608 GCA_038048925.1 Garcialebias charrua
ATCTTCATCAGTCTCTAATCCTGAGCAAGCACAAAGGAGACAGTGGAAAGGAAAAACTCCTTTTTAACAGGAAGAGACCTGCACTCAGGAGAGCAGTCATCTGCTTCCACCTGCTGGGTTTGAGAGGACAGGAGAGGAACAGACAAACAGAATGACAGGCCCAGCAGTGCCTCACCTGTCATCATGACAAGTATAATACTAACCATGAAGAGAGAAATTTGGCCACTGGACTGTTCTATAAAACTGTTTTCTGACATTTTAAACACTTCAATGATCAAAATCAAAGAATTTACATATTGCCTGTTCAAACATGGAAAAAATGTGCGTGGTGAGGCAGTGTAGTGCTCTGGTTCACCTCTGGGGGGCGCTGTGTCATATACAATAGGTTGGAACATGCCCAATGCTATCTCTCTTTATATCGCCATGTTTGATTACACATGTGCTACACATGTTGATGTTCTACAGTCTGTCTAATATATTGAATGAATGTGTGTGACATATTTATTCTTGCTAATCGGTCATAAATGCACAGTCAGAATATGCAGGGTGATGCAGTAAGTACCTTGCCACACCGATAGGGGGCAGTGCTGCCCCATAGGGACAATGAAACATGTGCAGTCTCTGCGTGTTCTTCTGTTATAGAGGAGCGGGGGCACAAACATTTATACGTAGGCGCCCCATTAAGCACTAAATCGTACGTCGATTAGTACTTTTAACGTTAAAAGTTACAAATGTTGTCTTTGGCCTGTTTGTTTTCCAAATATATCAGTGTGTGTATGATTGACAGGCATTAACCTAAACAATCAATCAATCAATCAATCAATCAATCACCTTTATTTTACCAGGTAGAGCCCATTGAGATCGAGATCTCTTTTACAAGGGTGACCTGGTCAAGTGGTCAGCAGCACACGTCACATGGTAACTGACAATAAACATTTGCATTCATCAAAAAAGAAAATAAAGAAAACTACAATCACAGTAAATAGATGTTGACAGTTCAAAACCAACAGGATAAGACAGATTTCTATATACATTATATACAAAACAAGCAGACAGACATCAGTTGGGTAGATAAAGTTAAAAAATCAACAATGCCATGTAAATTGCACAAGTAATGTTTAGAAACATCTGCAATGGTCAAGTTTCTTGAGGACATTTTCTAATACGGTTGACATAAAGGATCCAGGAGAGATGAATGTTGATAGTTTCAGATCTTTCTGTAAGTTGTTCCAGGCTGAGGGGACGGCGAAGCTGAACTCTTTTTCCTAGTTCAGTTCTGACAGGAGGAACTGACAGGAGGACTAGATCGTTAGAGCGCAGGGAGTAATGACTGTGTGATGTTTGTATTAAGGAGGTGAGGTATGACGGGACTAGGTTTAGGAGGGTCTTGTAGATGAAGGATATCCAGTGAGTGTATCTGCGAGTGCTGAGAGATGACCAGCCAGATTTTACGTAAAGCTCACAGTGATGAGTGCGATAACTGGAGTCAGTAATGAACCGAAGGGCACCGTGGTAAATGGAGTCTAAGGACTGTAGGTATTAGAGTCTATGTTAAACACTTTGTAGAACAGTGCTTTATGAGATCTGTCCATTTCTTTGTATTAAATGACCGGCAGTTCCGCCAAATTTAAAATGGCGGACCCGCTGATGTAGAGCTGCAGCGGGCCAGCCCCCTCAACGAGGCATCTAGTATATATGTCTATGGGCGGGGGTGTAGCAAATGGTACACTTGTTCAGACAAAATGGAAGATCATATCTCCAAAAAAAAATGTATGTCTCTTTTATAACTTTCTATTGTTGTTGCTGTTGTCCACTGTTGTCATCATTCTTTGTTGATGTTGGATATTTTTCTTAGACCTAAAAATCACACGAGACAACAGGATTTGTCCAGACCCTTTGCAAAGAGGGAAGTTTACCCGACCAAGATCAGAATGAACTCCAAAGATTATCTGTTAGGGCTTTTATTCACAAAGTGGGAGGAAAAAAGAACAGTTTGATAGTTTCACATCAGTGATATTTGACAGATTCACACCAACTTGCCCTTGTATGATACGGTTCAGAGTAGGAATTTGCAACATCGAATAATGTCCAGACATGGAATCTTGCAGAAATGTTTTTTTACTTGTGTCAGCAAAAGTTTACTGAAACAAAGTCGGAACATAGACTTTGAGTGAACTCTGTTAAACATTAAATTAACTTTAGTGAACTCCGTTAGATATAGTGAACTCCGTTGGATATAGACAAAGCTGTTTAAAATGATAATATAAAAAATCCTTCAGTTGAAATCAGGTCTCTCTTGTACATGAGTCCTCGAGGCTCAATGGGATTAACCTGCCTAAATAAAGGTTGAATGAATAAAAAAACTAAAGGATTTTTCTAAATCAATTTTCAGTGAAAACAGAACGTATTAGAGAGAGGAAGAAAAAAATAAGGCTAAATTGAAATATAAGCTTCTATTTTGGGATGTGAGCCAATTCCAGACGAGTCAGTGCCTGTCACAAACCTCACCATACGTCACTGAGGTCCATGTGAACGTTCTATAGGAGGAAAGACAAAAAACATGTTAAGAGAAATAATTACAAATACAAACAGGTTGAGTAGAGTAAGTAAAGACAGCAGCAGAGTGAGGACATGTGGTCCATTTGTCCTCTAGCAGTCTAAGCCTATAGCAGCATAACTAAGGGACAGCTCAGGAAACCTAAGCCAACTCTAGGATTTATCAAAAAGGAAATACTTAATGGGAAGTCTAATCTTAAAAGTAGACAAGGTGTCAGACTTAGACAGAAACTGGAAGTTTGTTCCACAAGAGAGGAGCCTGAGAACTGAAAGATCTTCCTCCCATTCTGCTTTTGGAAACTCTAGGAACCGCAAGTAAACCTGCAGTCTGAGAGAAAAGTGCTCTGTTAGTAAAATATGGAACAATAAGATCTCAAATATAAGATGGAGCTAGGTTGTTGAGGGCTTTGTAGGTTAGAAGTAAGATTTTGAATTCTATTTTGAATTTGACAGGGAGCCAATGGAGAGAAACTAAAACTGGAGAGATGTGATCTCTCCCAGTAACTCCAGTTAAGACTCTGGCAGCAGCATTTTGGATAAACTGAAAATGTTTTAAAGAAGTATTTGGTCACTCAGATAATAAACCATTACAATAGTCCAGTCTAGATGTGACAAATGCATGAACCAGTTTTTCTACATAAGTTTTGGACAAGATCTAATGCATCTAATCTCAATTATACAAATGGTATATGGAGCTTATTTATATTGCGCTTTTCAGCCCCCTATGAGGGGCCCCAAAGCACTTTACAATACCAACCATTCACCCATTCATACACACATTCATACACCGGTAGCGGCAGACTGCCATGCAAGGTGCTTTCCAGTCCTACCGGGAGCAACTCGGGGTTAAGTGTCTTGCCCAGGGACACAACGACACATGGTGTGGGGAACCGGGATTCGAAACTCCAACCTTCCGATCGGGGGACGACTGCCATTACCACTACACCACGGCCGCCCCCAACTACAGACTTGGACAATAGCAGTCTGAGAAAACGACATACTGAAACAACAGCCTCAGACTGGGACAACTACAGCCTGAGACTGGGACAACTACAGCCTGAGACTGGGACAACTACAGCCTCAGACTGAGACAACTACAGCCTGAGACTGGGACAACTACAGCATCAGACAAATACAGACTGGGACAACTACAGCCTCAGACTGAGACAACTACAGCCTCAGACTGAGACAACTACAGCCTCAGACAGGGATAACTACAGCATCAGACTGGGACAACTACAGCCTCAGACAAATACAGACTGGGACAACTACAGCCTCAGACTGGGACAACTACAGCCTCAGACTGAGACAACTACAGCCTCAGACTGAGACAACTACAGCCTCAGACTGGGACAACTACAGCCTCAGACAGGGATAACTACAGCATCAGACTGGGACAACTACAGCCTCAGACAAATACAGACTGGGACAACTACAGCCTCAGACTGGGACAACTACAGCCTCAGACTGGGACAACTACAGCCTCAGAAACCTACAGACTTGGACAACTACAGCCTCAGACAAATACAGACTGGGACAACTACAGCCTGAGACTGGGACAACTACAGCCTCAGACTGAGACAACTACAGCCTGAGACTGGGACAACTACAGCCTCAGACAGGGATAACTACAGCATCAGACTGGGACAACTACAGCCTCAGAAAAATACAGACTGGGACAACTACAGCCTCAGACAAATACAGACTGGGACAACTACAGCCTCAGACAAATACAGACTGGGACAACTACAGCCTAAGACACCTACAGACTGGGACAACTACAGCCTCAGAAACCTACAGACTGGGACAACTACAGCCTCAGACAAATACAGACTGGGACAACTACAGCCTCAGAAACCTACAGACTGGGACAACTACAGCCTCAGACAACTACAGACTGGGACAACTACAGCCTCAGAAACCTACAGACTGGGACAACTACAGCCTCAGACAAATACAGACTGGGACAACTACAGCCTCAGACAACCTACAGACTGGGACAACTACAGCCTCAGACAAATACAGACTGGGACAACTACAGCCTCAGACAACTACAGACTGGGACAACTACAGCCTCAGACAAATACAGACTGGGACAACTACAGCCTCAGACAACTACAGACTGGGACAACTACAGCCTCAGACAACTACAGACTGGGACAACTACAGCCTCAGAAACCTACAGACTGGGACAACTACAGCCTCAGACAAATACAGACTGGGACAACTACAGCCTCAGACAACTACAGACTGGGACAACTACAGCCTCAGACACCTACAGACTGGGACAACTACAGCCTCAGACAAATACAGACTGGGACAACTACAGCCTCAGAAACCTACAGACTGGGACAACTACAGCCTCAGACAAATACAGACTGGGACAACTACAGCCTCAGACAAATACAGACTGGGACAACTACAGCCTCAGAAACCTACAGACTGGGACAACTACAGCCTCAGACAAATACAGACTGGGACAACTACAGCCTCAGACAACTACAGACTGGGACAACTACAGCCTCAGACAAATACAGACTGGGACAACTACAGCCTCAGAAACCTACAGACTGGGACAACTACAGCCTCAGACAAATACAGACTGGGACAACTACAGCCTCAGAAACCTACAGACTGGGACAACTACAGCCTCAGACAACTACAGACTGGGACAACTACAGCCTCAGAAACCTACAGACTGGGACAACTACAGCCTCAGAAACCTACAGACTGGGACAACTACAGCCTCAGACACCTACAGACTGGGACAACTACAGCCTCAGACAACTACAGACTGGGACAACTACAGCCTCAGAAACCTACAGACTGGGACAACTACAGCCTCAGACAACCTACAGACTGGGACAACTACAGCCTCAGAAAACTACAGACTGGGACAACTACAGCCTCAGAAACCTACAGACTGGGACAACTACAGCCTCAGACAAATACAGACTGGGACAACTACAGCCTCAGACACCTACAGACTGGGACAACTACAGCCTCAGACAAATACAGACTGGGACAACTACAGCCTCAGACACCTACAGACTGGGACAACTACAGCCTCAGACAAATACAGACTGGGACAACTACAGCCTCAGACAAATACAGACTGGGACAACTACAGCCTCAGACAACTACAGACTGGGACAACTACAGCCTCAGACAAATACAGACTGGGACAACTACAGCCTCAGAAACCTACAGACTGGGACAACTACAGCCTCAGACAACTACAGACTGGGACAACTACAGCCTCAGAAACCTACAGACTGGGACAACTACAGCCTCAGAAACCTACAGACTGGGACAACTACAGCCTCAGACAACTACAGACTGGGACAACTACAGCCTCAGAAACCTACAGACTGGGACAACTACAGCCTCAGAAACCTACAGACTGGGACAACTACAGCCTCAGACAACTACAGACTGGGACAACTACAGCCTCAGAAACCTACAGACTGGGACAACTACAGCCTCAGACAAATACAGACTGGGACAACTACAGCCTCAGAAACCTACAGACTGGGACAACTACAGCCTCAGAAAACTACAGACTGGGACAACTACAGCCTCAGAAACCTACAGACTGGGACAACTACAGCCTCAGACAACTACAGACTGGGACAACTACAGCCTCAGAAACTACAGACTGGGACAACTACAGCCTCAGACAAATACAGACTGGGACAACTACAGCCTCAGACAAATACAGACTGGGACAACTACAGCCTCAGACAAATACTGACTGGGACAACTACAGCCTCAGACAAATACTGACTGGGACAACTACAGCCTCAGACAAATACTGATTGGGACAACTACAGCCTCAGACACCTACAGACTAGGGCAACTACAGCCTCAGACAACTACAGACTGGGACAACTACAGCCTCAGACAACTACAGACAAGGTCAACTACAGCCTCAGACAAATACAGACTGGGACAACTACAGCCTCAGACACCTACAGATTGGGGCAACTACAGCCTCAGAACCCTACAGACTGGGATAACTACAGCCTCAGACAACTACAGACTGGGACAACTACAGCCTCAGACACCTACAGACTGGGACAACTACAGCCTCAGACAAATACTGACTGGGACAACTACAGCCTCAGACAAATACTGACTGGGACAACTACAGCCTCAGACAAATACTGACTGGGACACTACAGCCTCAGACAACTTACAGACAGGGGCAACTACAGCCTCAGACAACTACAGACAGGGGCAAATACAGCCTCAGACAACTACAGACAGGGACAACTATAGCCTCAGACAACTACAGACTGGGACAACTACAGCCTCAGACAACTTACAGACAGGGACAACTACAGCCTCAGACAACTACAGACTGGGGCAACTACAGCCTCAGACAAATACAGACTGGGACAACTACAGCCTCAGACAACTACAGACTGGGACAACTACAGCCTCAGACAAATACAGACTGGGACAACTACAGCCTCAGAAACCTACAGACTGGGACAACTACAGCCTCAGAAAACTACAGACTGGGACAACTACAGCCTCAGACAACTACAGACTGGGACAACTACAGCCTCAGACAACTACAGACTGGGACAACTACAGCCTCAGAAACTACAGACTGGGACAACTACAGCCTCAGACAAATACTGACTGGGACAACTACAGCCTCAGACAAATACTGACTGGGACAACTACAGCCTCAGACAAATAATGACTGGGACAACTACAGCCTCAGACAACTACAGACTGGGACAACTACAGCCTCAGACAACTACAGACAAGGTCAACTACAGCCTCAGACAAATACAGACTGGGGCAACTACAGCCTCAGAACCCTACAGACTGGGATAACTACAGACTCAGACAACTACAGACTGGGACAACTACAGCCTCAGACACCTACAGACTGGGACAACTACAGCCTCAGACAAATACTGACTGGGACAACTACAGCCTCAGACAAATACTGACTGGGACAACTACAGCCTCAGACAAATATTGACTGGGACAACTACAGCCTCAGACAAATACTGACTGGAACAACTACAGCCTCAGACAACTTACAGACAGGGGCAACTACAGCCTCAGACAACTAGAGACAGGGACAACTACAGCCTCAGACAACTAGAGACAGGGACAACTACAGCCTCAGACAACTAGATACAGGGACAACTACAGCCTCAGACAACTAGAGACAGGGGCAACTACAGCCTCAGACAACTAGAGACAGGGACAACTACAGCCTCAGACAACTAGAGACAGGGACAACTACAGCCTCAGACAACTACAGACTGGGACAACTACAGCCTCAGACAACTTACAGACTAGGACAACTACATCATGAGTCAACTACAGACTGGGAAAACTACAGCCTCAGACAACTAGAGTTAGGGACAACTACAGCCTCAGAAACCTACAGACTGGGACAACTACAGCCTCAGACAAATACTGACTGGGACAACTATATAGCCTCAGACATATTACAGACTGGGACAACTACAGCCTCAGACAACTAGAGACAGGGGCAACTACAGCCTCAGACAACTTACAGACTGGGACAACTACAGCCTAAGACAACTAGAGACAGGGACAACTACAGCCTCAGACAACTAGAGACAGGGAAAACTACAGCCTAAGACAATTACAGCCTCACACTTTAGAGACAGGGACAACAGCCTCAGACAACTTACAGACAGGGGCAACTACAGCCTCAGACACCTACAGACTGGGACAACTACAGCCTCAGACAACTACAGATTGGGGCAACTACAGCCTCAGACAACTACAGACTGGGACAACTACAGCCTCAGACAACTTGAGACAGGGACAACTACAGCCTCAGACACCTACAGACTGGGACAACTACAGCCTCAGACAACTACAGCCTCAGACAACTAGAGACAGGGACAACTACAGCCTCAGACAACTAGAGACAGGGACAACTACAGCCTCAGACAACTAGAGACAGGGACAACTACAGCCTCAGACAACTAGAGACAGGGACAACTACAGCCTCAGACAACTAGAGACAGGGACAACTACAGCCTCAGACAACTAGAGACAGGGACAACTACAGCCTCAGACAATTAGAGACAGGGACAACTACAGCCTCAGACAACTAGAGACAGGGACAACTACAGCCTCAGACAACTAGAGACAGGGACAACTACAGCCTCAGACAACTACAGCCTCAGACAACTAGAGACAGGGACAACTAGAGACAGGGACAACTACAGGCACAGACTACAGGCTGGGAAAATACCAGGCCAAACCACCTACAGACTGGGACAACAAAGGCTGAGACAACTACAGTGTGAGACAACTCAAAACTATGATTGTTTCAAAAAAGGCGTTCAATACGGGATCAACTGGACTTTATTTGCCGTATTGAACGCCTTTTTTGATTTCATCATGTCCTGGACGACTGAGAATCTTCACCAGCATATGATTGTTTCATTGAGGAGCTGCAGGTGCTTTATCCACTGGGCTGAGGACGTACGTGTACTTTGTGGACAGACTGAAGACGAGTCGCTCCGTCTGCGCTTCAACATGGACTGTCCCCCTTAGTGATCCATGCTCACAGTGAATCAGGAGGAAAAGACATTCATGATGAAAGAACTGCGTGGCTAAAAGACACAGGACTGCTGCTCACATTACCACACAACACAAAGATTTTAACACTGGACCCTGTGTCATCAAACGGGTTATTCACTAAACTCTCAGTCATGTGCTCATTCAGTTTGCACTACTTCTCATATTTGCACTAATGTTTGTATTACATTACTGCCTATAGTCATACTACTGTTTACATTCACTGTTTACATTAATACTGTTTACATTTATTACTACTGTTTACATTTATTACTACTGTTTACATTTACACTACTTTTATATCTACACTACTGCTGATACATATACAGTATTCTCTGACTAGCCTTATCTAAGGATGCCAAATGTGCCTTATGTGCCTTACTGCATATGCCACTTTGCCTCTATACCAACATCAACTACCTCATACATATACTGTGTACATTAACTCATATGCTGCTGTGCCACTCTTTGCAAATGTCAATGCTAGAACCTTCAGTTTATTTTATAGATATACTTTTTATACTACTATGCAAAAACTCAGGACAGTATTACACTTTTATTATTTCATTTTATGCTTATGTTCATTAAATGTTTAGTGTTTTAGTGTTGGTGTAAATTTTCATACTTTTATACTACTATGCAAAAACTCAGGACAGTGTTACACTTTTACTATTTTATGCTTATGTTTATTAAATGTTTTAGTGTTTAAATGGTTACTGTTGCACCGAGGGACTGAGAGAAACACAATTTCAATCCTGTGTATGTCCTGTACATATTGCAGTTCTGACAATAAAGTTGACTTTGACACCTGGAGCAAGGTGCGGAGCAGGAGGTGCACCTGACCACAGTGTGGGATTTACTAAACATCTACTGTAGTGAGGTAAGAAATGATCCTGCACTTAACACACTCATAAATAACACATAAAGTGTTTTAAGTAGTATATACAGTAAATGTGAGATGGCTTGGTAGTTTCACATTTGGCACCTAAGTGTTGTATCAGTGAAGCCTGCTCTCACACCGTCTGTCATCATTTGATTTACAAATTAAGCACTGACAACAGTTAATGATTCAAACTCGTTCTGGTCGGCCACAGCTTGTCAGAGGTCAGCTTGAAATTGTTCTAAATGTCTGGAGACGTTTATGTTGCTCAGAGAAAATTCTTCACTTTATCAGTGCTGAGTTTCTTCTGTTTCCTTCAGTACACCGTCCTTAACTTCCCAACGCCTCCAAAACTACCACGGTGAAAGAGCAGACTTTGTTTTCAATATTCTTTGTTCAGCCGTCCTCATAGGAACACTTGCAAATAAATGAAAAAATGCATTGCATTGTATTTATTTGTACTTGTATTTATTTAATAAACTGTCAGATAAAAAAACCTTTTATTAGACTTTTTAAAATATGCGCACAAGGTAAAATCCAACAGAAAATTGAGATACAAGAAATTTTAATGGAAAAAACAAACAAACAAAAAAAAAACAGCAACACTACAACATTTCCATAATATTTGATATGAATTTAATGAAGAAACTCATTAAGTTTATACTTTTTTTAAAATAACATTCAATATGGAATTAACCAGGAGCAATTCTAGAGTCTGACTTTTCGTGGTGCTTAGCCCCCAGTGCTGACAACGGCTCTAGGCTTGAATAACGTGCTGTCCATTGACGTCAGAAGCATTCATAACATGGGGGGACACACTGGTGGTGGTGGGGGGGTCCTCCCCCAAAACATTTTGAATAAAGTAGATGCTATTTCCTGCATTCTGGTGTATTTTAACAGGTTGTTTAAACATCTATGTTTACCTGAACAAGTAAACACTTGATTCAATAAATATTTTAGAGTTAATGGCAGAACAAGAAGTAACCTGACCAACAGCTCTCCTTGTGTGAACAGAGCACGCTCCGCTTCTCACACATCCCTCTACACCAGGGATCACCAACACGGTGCCCGCGGGCACCCGGGTGCCCCCAAGGACCATTTGAGGTGCCAGCGGACCTGTTCTAAAAATAGCACAACTCACTACGTATTAAGCTGCATTTAAAAGTTCATTTTATTCAGTTGTTATACTTTTTTGTATTTATATATATTTTAAAATGTCTATCTTAAAAATATGTTTATTATACATTTTTTTTCAACTTACGCTTTATTTCCGAAGAGGTTATCAAACTGGTGCCCCTTGTATGACTCTGTACCCACAAAGTAGCTCTGTTTCGAAAAGGTTGGTGACCCCCGTCTAAACTCTCATTTTAGCCTGTCTGAATTACATGTTCTCCACTGACAACGTTTAAAGCTGCACTATGTAACTTTGTAATGTAGTCTGTAACTTTTCTAACAATATATTTTTAACATTTTTCTTCACTCTGTCACTATCTACTGACAGACTGATGTTAGACAAAGTAATCTCTGAAAAAAACTATAGTCCCCTTGCTTCTCTATCAGCATTTATAAAAACACTAAAAACACAGAGTGACCCGTCCTTAACCAGCCAATAAAAACAGAGTTTGTAACCAGCCAATAAAAACTGAGCTTGAATTTGAATCAGCCGAGCTTGAATTTGAATTTCAGCAGACCACTGGGGGCAGAGCCATATATGGCTCTGAGGGGGAGGGACCAGAATGCTTTGCCTGTTGAAAATATTTCTAAGTTCTGCACTCTACAGAAAGTTACACATAGCACCTTTAAACATTTTTTCTGATGATTTTTCATGAAATCCCTCTAACCGAAAAACGTTCATAATGCAAAACTCGACAATGTTGTCGGAGGAAAAGGGGTGGAGCTCCTGCAGGTAAGGGGCGTTCACTTTAGGACAAATTCAGATCGCTGATTGGTCACTTGCTGACGTGCCTATTGAACTGATTGACAGGTGGTGTCTAGGATCCAACTTGTGCAAAAAAAAAATCAGAGATTTTACTGACCCGTTTAAGACTGTCATCACTTTTCATATTCAATCCAAATGTATTCAATATTTTGGTGAATCTAAAGTTTGAGAACTGAGTTTCCTTACAAAATCTTAACAAGGGTTTCTTTATTTTTCAGGAGTGCTTAGTTCAAATTTAGGGGTGCTTGAGCACCCCCCAAAAGAGGCTAAAATCACCACTGGAATTAAAAAAACACTAAGTTGATACTTTAAAAATGCAACAGAAAAAAATAAAATTTCTAAACTAAGACAGACTTTTAAGCAGGAAATTTACGATTAATTTCTGAAGATCTGAAGCGCTCTGCAGAGGCCTCAAGCTGCTTTAGCTGAATATCACTCAGGCTTTCATGCATCTTATGCCCCTTTTGCACGGCTCCCACTCAGCCCCACTCTGCTCAGATCAGTCTGATCTGCACTTCAAGACCGGTTCTGGAGGCGTGTCCAGAATCCAAAATCCTGCTAATGAACTTTTAATGAACTTTAATTCACCAAGTGAGAGTTCTGTGATGAGTTAAACTCCAAGCAGTCTGCTCCTCAGATAAATAATGTTAATTTAACATTTTTAAATGTGAATGTTTCTGTTCAGTGCTCTGAGACGACTTCTGTTGTGACTTGAAGCTATAGAAATAAACTGAATTAAATCTGATTAACCAGATTCTACAAAAACATCTACAGTATATTTAAAATTCTATGTTTTTCTTCATCATTTCATGTATTTGAACTCATTGTGTTTACTTTTATTGTTCAATATGTGGTTTTGTTTCTTGTATACAGATTTTATTTTAGTGATTTAAAGTGTAATTCTTGTTTTGTGATTTGTACGTCTGTGGATTAGAATAAAGTTGAACTAAAGGCTGTATTTCTTCTTTAAACATGTTTGAGGGAAATATTCCTGAGAGATCCAATAATTTTGTCTTTTTTATGATTTTTCAGCTGAGTTAACTTTAACAAAGTTTATGTTTGTTTATGCTTATTAAATTTGTTCATTTTTTTTACAAAAGAAACAATACAAGACAATCCCATAAATGATAATGTACAAAATATTAAAAAATGAAAGGTAGCAGAAAGAAGACTAAATCTTATTATATCTGCCCCTTTTTTCGAACAATCAGATTAAACAATAATAATCTTCCACCAACAGTACAAAATGACTAACTCTTTCTAGTTTTCTAACTAATATACAATACATTACGCTATTTCATAAATATATTTATATCTCGGATACAAGCGGCTGAAATGAGTTTTCTCCGCAGGGTGTCTGGACTCTCCCTTAGAGATAGGGTGAGAAGCTCAGTCATCCGGGAGGGACTCGGAGTAGAGCCGCTGCTTCTCCACATCGAGAGGAGCCAGTTGAGGTGGCTCGGGCATCTGGTTAGGATGCCTCCTGGACGCCTCCCTGGTGAGGTGTTCCGGGCATGTCCCACCGGGAGGAGACCCAGAGGAAGACCCAGGACACGCTGGAGGGACTATGTTTCTCGGCTGGCCTGGGAACGCCTTGGGATTCCCCCAGAGGAGCTGCTCCAAGTGGCTGGGGAGAGGGAAGTCTGGGCCTCCCTACTTAGGCTGCTACCCCCGCGACCCGACCCCGGATAAGCGGAAGAAAATGGATGGATGGATGGATGATTTGATCATTTTCTTAAATGTAAACATTGACTTGGCATTTTTAACTACATTCTCCAAGCCATTCCATAATCTAATTCCCTGGATTGAGGTAGAACGTCCCTTCAAACTAGTTCTGAATTGTGGTTTTACAAACAACTCTGTCCCCTTAAGATTATAACAACTTTGTCTTTTAACAAAATGCATTTGGATATTTAAAGGTAATGCATTATTTTGAGCCCTATACATAACTGATAAAATATTATAGTCTACCAAATCATGGAACTTCAATAACTTCAGTTGATAAAATAATGTACTTGATGGATGACGGTAATGTTTTCTAGTGATAATTCTTACAGCTCTTTTCTGTAATACAAAAATAGGCTTTGTGATTGTTTTACACGCATTCCCCCAAACATCAATACAATAGATTAAGTGTGGAACAATGATTGTGTTATACAACAAATACAGAGCTTTATCATTCAATAGGTCTCTGACTTTGTACAGTACTGCAATCGATTTAGCTATTTTTATTCTTACAGAATTTATGTGTTGTTTCCATGTCAGTTTGTCATCAATGATAACACCCAAAAACTTCACCTCACTCACTCTACAAATCTCAACACCCTCAATTTTGAGTGGAACATCAACAGTTTTCTTTTTATTACTGAATATCATGTAATTAGTTTTTTCTAGATTTAATGATAATTTATTTATTTTAAACCAAGTTTGTATCTTGACAAATTCTGTCTTTATCAATTCCAACATTTGTTCTATATCTTCACCTAAACAGAAAAATGTGGTATCATCAGCAAAAAGTACACATTTAAGGAGTCCTGACACATTTACCAAGTCATTCACATATAAAATAAATAGCTTTGGTCCAAGTACAGAGCCTTGGGGAACTCCACATGTGGGGCGGCCGTGGCATAGTGGTAATGGCAATCGTCCCCCGATCGGAAGGTTGGTGGTTCGAATCCCGGTTCCCCACACCATGTGTCGTTGTGTCCTTGGGCAAGACACTTAACCCCGAGTTGCTCCCGGTAGGTCTGGAAAGCACCTTGCATGGTAGTCTGCCGCTACCGGTGTATGAATGTGTGTAGCATTCAATGTGTGTAGCACTTTGAGATTTTCACTAATGAAAAGTGCGTTATAAATTGAATTCATTATTATTATTATTACAGAGGTCAGGTCTTACATCATTTATTTGTACAAATTGTTTCCTATCTTTCAAAGCTAGATACCCACTGTAATGCTGGTCCTCTAATACCATATTTGTTCAGTTTTTCAAGGAGAATGGTGTGATCAATAGTATCAAATGCTTTTTTAAATCAACAAAAATACTGATACAATATTGTTTTTGATCGACAGCAGTAGTTATTTGTTCCATTAATTCCATGAGAGCCATTGATGTAGAGTTTTTTGCTCTAAACCCATACTGACTGTTGCTTAGAATATTTTGTTTATCTATAAATTGATCTAGTCTGTTTACAAATAGTTTTTCAAGAATTTTTGAAAACTGTGGTAACAAGGATATAGGTCTATAATTGTTGAACACACATTTATCACCATTTTTAAAAAGAGGAACTACCTTAGCTACTTTCATATTATCTGGAAATATTCCTGTTGAAAATGATAAATTACATATGTATGTAAACGGCTCAATAACATTGTCCACCCAGTCTTTAGATCTCTTGTCTGTAAGATTTTTTACTACATTCATTATTTCCTCTTTGTTAGTTCCATTTAGAAAAATACTATTTGCACAACCTGTAATTGAATGGATCACATTTTTATCTGCTTTTGGTATTTTAGCTGCAAGGCTTGATCCAACATTCACAAAATATTGATTAAATCCATTTACAATTTCATTTTCATCATGAACTTCATCGTTGTCTTTTACAAAATATTTTGAAATACCAGTTTTTGCTTTATGATTCTTCAGAACACTATTCATTACTCGCCATGTTGCTTTCATATCACCATTACTTTTATCTAATAATTTACTATAATATTCTTTCTTATGTTTCCTTATAATCCCTACTAATTTATTTTTATACTTTTTATATTTTTCTTCAGCGCTCTGACTTCGCAATTTCAAGAAACATGAATACAAATAATTTTTTTTTTTTTACAAGCATTTCTCAACCCTTTTGTCATCCATGGTTGGTCAACCATATTTCTCTTTGTATAATTTGTTTGCACACAATTTTTTTCATACAGAGCTTCCAAGATATTCATAAACTCATATGCTCTGTTCACATCATCAACATACACTTCATTCCAGTCTTGTTTATCTAGATCCTTAAAAAAAAGATTCAAAGTGAAAACAGGATTTCAGGTTGGCAGCTCGTATGATCCTCCGCGGTGACTCCGCTCACTCAAATCTTGTTGTCGTCACCAAACACACAAAACACCTGGACTTCAGCATTAAACACGGTGTTATTATTATTTTTAATATCTTAAAAATAAATCCAGCCGCTTCTCCACGTTCCAAGAAATTGCAAATGGCGGATCTGTGAAGTTTCTGAGATCCAGTGACTCCGCCCCCTGACCAATCAGAGTCCTGCATTCATGTTTCGGTCCAAAGTCAGCTCGACTCAGCTCCAACGGTCCCACCAGAGAAGCAGGGCCTAAAAGGTCCCGAGTCAGTTAAAAAGTACTGGTGGAACAGGGTTCTTTCTGTGGAGGCCTGAGCAGAGTTGGGGCTGAGTAATAGTGGTGGAAATGGGGCATTACTAAGATTGGGGCATGAATCAGTTTTTCTGACTTCAGGTCATGTAAAAAGGTTAGAGCAGGAGCCATTTACTTTAAGCTTTTTTTAATCTAACCTGCCAAGCCATTATTAAATTACTGGATTTAAACTAAATCACACCCACATCACCTTTTACCTGCATAGCCCACATTTCCCCAATAGACAGCCACTCCAGCCACATGACCTTTGTTGGAGTATTATTCTGCTTCACATGATCCTTTGATAAGTTTAGGTCATTAAATTCTGTCGTTAACAAGTCTTTTCATTTTAAATACTATTTCAAATAGTTTGTTATTTTGAATGTTTTTTTTCCCCCACATAACTTGAAAAAGTTACAGAATTCCAATTAAATTTATAGTACAAGCTAGTATACTTTTACTTTCATTATGTATTTGAGTTTTATACAAATAACTTCATTATTTGAGTCATGGCTGTGATGCTGATTTTAAGGTCCTTTAAATTGATAATTATTTCACGAAAAAACGTCAACCTTCACAACTGGACACCTCAGGGGTCAACAATGATCTCTACTGTTTTAGGGTCTCAAGGTCAAAGGTAATTGTTTCTTTTAATAAGTTATGTCAACAAATCAGTTTTTAGTCATTTTAGCTTCCTCCCCCTTCTTTCAGCATCTGCTCTTTTCACATTTGATCTGCTTATAAAAGCTTTGTAGCAAAACCTTCAACTTTTTCTATTAATTTGAGCCTTTTTATGCTCCAGTGTGCTTTCTGCTGATTTCATCTTCATTCTGTTTTCTGTTATTTTTCTCTGTTTACTTCCAGCTGCTTCTTTCTACTTCCCAGCTACTGATGCATTTCAAGTAAGCTTTAGGCTGTTAGCAAAATCATTTAGCAGAAAGCAGGAAATACGACTTTTCAAGTTGCTTTTTAATATTTCATAAATCTTTAGTGGTCCTGTAACAAAATTTAAATTATTTGCAAAAAAACACACAAAAAAAAAACATATTTTAGAACATTTCCAAAGTTAAAATGTATAATCTAATAACATTTTAAACATAACTTTCTTTATTTTGCATAAAAATTGTATCCACTCATTTTCTTTTAGCCAGTCCCCTGGACACATGTCCATAAGAGTAACACAAACTATAAAATGATCCAACCAAGACACACACACACACACACACATACACACACAGTAAACATCTCTGAGAATTGCTCTTTGTTTTCGGGCAGCTCACACAAATCTGAAGGCGAGCTTCTTGGTCAGAGTGTATCTGGGCTCCGGCATCTGTTTGGTTCTTAAATACACTCCTTTGCCGACCTCCCTGTTCACACGGGTCAGGACGGTCAGTAGGTCATCTTCCTCAGAGCTGCAACAAGAATGAAGACAGTAAATCATTTATCTAGCTGTTAAAAAATAACATCCAGCCCAGCCCAGCTTTGAAACTAAACACTAAACGACGGAGCAAATGATCTCTAGTTCGAGAGATTTGGAACATTTTAGGTCTTTTTCTGGTGAAGGATGTCGGTACACTTGAGGTCAGGTCCAAATCACTGCATTGCCTTTAAACTGTATTTAAACATAGTAGAGGTGTGAATAAAAGTCACTGTTTTCTTTTGCTCCTGGACTTCTTAGCTGCAGTAGTTTTCACTTTGAATGAAAGGCTCATGCAGATAAACAGGGGTTATGTTTGGAACTGGCCCAAGATGAACTTGAGGTATTTTTGTGCAAATAACACTACAGCCAAACTGACAAAGAAGCTGAAGCAGGTACATGCATCCTGAAATATGACTGATCAGAGACCATTTCCTCCCTATAGTCTGTAAATAAACAGAAATTTATGTTGGTCCAGTAACACAAACCTACAGGAACATTCAACCTGAAATATGAAACAAGCTGTCCTCTGATGTCCCCATCGCTGTGGGATTTCAATAGTGAATGTTTGTAGTTTACAGGAACATCTTGCACCAAAAACATTTAGGTTTACTTACACGCTCTGTTCAATACCAGTTCAGAAAAAACACTCGCCTCCAAAACCACAAACATTCACTGTTCAGATCCCGCAGCACCCGGGGACACCGGAGTACTGATGGTCACAGGGACATGTAGGGGCAGGGCAGCCGACTCAGGACCCAAAGGTCCTGGGTTAGATCCCCGGTCATTGCACATCTCGTGGTGTCTCTGAGCAGGACACCTAATCCTGAATTGCTCCCCGGGCGCCTATTCAGCTGCCCACTGCTCCACCTGGGTGCATCCCAGGTGGAGCAGTGGGTTACATGCAGAGAGCCATTTTCTTCTTTGTATGGGAACATACAATGACAACACAAAGCACTTTTTATTATAATTATTATTTCCAAGAGACAGCAGCCTTGTGTCTGCCACTGGCCCTTCATCAGAAGGTCTTCCTCACCTCTCGGCTGATTTAGTTAGCTGCTTGCACAGCTCCTGGATGTAGATGGAGCCCGTTTTAGTGTGCCGAAACGACTTGTTGTTCTCCACGGTGGACATGCCGATCAGAAAGTCTGCTCCTGCAGGCAGCGTCCCGTCCTGTTGGACACCAGAATGTGTCTCCAGGGGTCTCTGTGCGTCCTCCTGGATACCTTCATTCTGACATGCTTGAATGAAGAAGACTTTGGGTTTTCCTGCCAGGGTGGGGACTCTGTCACTGGTGAAGGGTGATGTCAGATCTGGCAGGAACACTTTCTTCTCATCAGAGCCAAAGACGCAGCCCTTTTCTCCATGGGTAAGGATGCATACAACCTTCAGACAGACACATTTTATTCATCGTTATGTCTCACTACAACTTGAATTTATTAGAACAATGGCCCTCATGCACGAACCGTTCGTACGCACAGATTTGTTCTTAAACTGTGCGTACGAGCGATTTAGGAGCATTTGTGGCATCCAACAATGTTTTCGTATCCTAAGATTTTTTTCAGATACGAACAAAATTTACGTGTGGTCCAGAGCTGTCGTATATTTTACGAGCAGTCGGTCTGCTGTCATCCAGACGGATTTCTTCACTAATAACTCATATTTCGTTATTTAGAAAATATTCTGAGTTTAAAACAAATTAAATGCAACGACACAAATTGGTTAAATTAAAATAAAGCGGCTTCAAACCCCCCCCCCCGTGCCCCACGCCGACCACCGTGCGCCCCCCCCGTGCCCCGGGGATGGTCCGTGCGCGCCGCACGAGTGGGTCCTCGGCTTTATCACAGCTTGAACACGCATGCTGTTGGCACGCGTCTTGCGCAAGGTGCGCATGGCATTTAATTTTCCATCCATCTCGGTAGCGCAGACTTTCTTGACCACCTCCTGTCTAGCGTGCTGCGGCGAGAGGTTTTCTTGAAGCCATTTTCAGATCAAACCATTTATTCTTGATTTCTGATACTGTACGACCCACGGGAGACACAACATGCACTAATATTAATATGAAGAACTGTAGTTCCGAGACATTTTAAAATGCTTTTGTTCAAAAACACATCCGACACTTGCGGGGGGGGGGCGGTAGCGGTGCGCCACAGCGCGACCTTCAATCTCCGAACGCGTGAAGTTCTTCTTTTTACTTCTCGATTCTGAATGAATGGACACTTCCTGCTGTCAAAAGGCAGGAAACGTGGCCTTATATGGTGTTTTGAGGGGTGGGAATTATGTAAATGACCTCTCCGCGAGCACGCGCAGGTTGACAGAACAGGTGGGATTCATTAAATTTACGCAGCTCGTTTACACACTTCTCATGAGGATAGAAGGGTTTGTTTGTTTCGTACAAACAAAAGTAAGAGAAATTTAGGATAAAAATACGAACATTTTCGTGAATGAGGCCCATTATTCACACATGTATAATACAGCATCTCACACTGAGGAAGTCTTTCGGACGAAAGACGAAACGTTTCTACAATTTTTTTTCTTTGTTTAGTTTTGTTTTTTGAATGTCCAAAGGACCAGACTTAGCTATTTTAGATTTTTCTACCTGGATTATTGAGCATGCATCAGGGTATTTACATGTATTAATTGTATTTACTATTGTTTAACAATATTAAATACGAAAAGGAACAAGCGTACCACATACAGCACATTATATAACTGTCAAACAGCAAACTATAGCAAGCAAAGAACCTTGTATAGGTTTTGACCTCAATTTGTAAATGTAATAAAAATGGACTGTACAGTATTTATATAGCACCTTTCTGTCTTATCAAGACACTCTAAGCTCTTTACAACAGTCTGTGCCTCATTTACCCATTCATACATCACTCTACTGGATCTATACAAAGAAGAATCAGAGCTTTATCACATTCATACACTGATGGTACACATATTGAGGCAATGAGGGGTTCAGTGCCTTGCCCAGGGGCACTTCAACATGTGACTGCTGGTGGAATCAAACCTCCAACTCTTGCATTGGAGGACGACTGCTCTCAGTCACAGCCGCCCAATTTGTGACGTTAAAGGTATTGTGACATGATTTTGTAAATTTGAATATTTGTCAGAACATATATATCTTATATCATTGAGCTCTGGTCGTTTTTGCATAATAAATTATAAATATATTAAATTTTTATTCCAAGTTATGGTAGTTTTTTTCTCTGGGATACGCCCCTAAAAATCTGCGCATTTCCGCAAAATGTCATCTTGACGTGACAACGGGAAGGCACGCTCCAACGTGCATTTAAATAATAATGGCGGAGCATGTCCTATCGCGTCTGAGATATCATTTTGAGACAGTAAATCTTCCAAAACTCTCATTAATAAACACTCCCTGAATAAAAAAATTACAGATGTTACCTGATGGCGCAGACACAATTTAAAAATGCATACATAGCAACGTGTTTGCTCCGGGCTCTCGGCTAATTTTTTTTAGAAGCTATCTTGGCTAACAAGAGTCCCTGACACCGGTCACGTCTGAGATATATCATTTTAAGACAGTAAATCTTCCAAAACTCTCATTAATAAACCCTCCCCGAATAAAAAGAAACTACAGATGTTACCTGATGGCGCAGACATAATTCAAAAATACATACATCATTAGCAACGTGTTTGCTCCGGGCTCTCGGCTAATGTTTGTTAGCTGCTATGTCGGCTTATTACCGGTCGCATCAGCGATATATCATTTTAAGACAGTAAATCATCCAAAACTCTCATTAATATCCCTCCCCGAATAAAAAGAAACTACAGATGTTACCTGATTGCGCAGACATAATTCAAAAATACATCATTAGCAACGTGTTTGCTCCGGGCTCTCGGCTAATGTTTGTTAGCTGCTATGTCGGCTTATTACCGGTCGCGTCAGCGATATATCATTTTAAGACAGTAAATCTTCCAAAACTCTCATTAATAAACCCTCCCCGAATAGAAAGAAACGAGATGTTACCTGATGGCGCAGACATAATTTAAAAATACATACATAGCAACGTGGCCTGTATCGCGGCTATTGTGTTAGCTATCTGATTCGGCTAGCTTGTTAGCAGCGAACAAACATAATCTGCCGTGATAATTGGCTTTATACACTCAAAGTGTATAAAGTAAAACAACATGAACTCACGTAAAATAAATAGTTTATAATCTAAAACACTACACACCTCCGATTATGTTTACACAAAGACTTACTCATCTCCTGGACAGTCTTCCGATGGTCCCTGCGTTGTTTCGACATGGTAGCTCCTGTGGGACTTTCTTCTGTAGATTTTCTTTTAAAAATAGTAGGAATAGCATCCGGTTTTAAAAGTCTTCTGAATCTTACTGGTAATCCTAAAGATTCTTTTATACCAGGTGCTGAAAACAATCGGCAGTGAAATGGTCGCTGCAGACATACGACTCCTGGAACCCACCGGTCCTTGTCTGGTCCATTCTTGACAAAGTTTGTCATCTTTTGGAAATTTGTGAAGGCTCACTTGTTCACTGCTGATATTAGAACACACAAATGCGCTACAACGTGACGGCATTTTTCAAGTTACACAAATAAAAGAGGCGATCCTTCAGGAAATGAATCTGTATGGCAAGCAGTTAACACACATAACAAACGGGCAAGGCTCTGCCTTCTGCCCGTTGTCACGTCACACTGATGTGTCACGTCACACTGATGACGTATTGCGGGAATGCGCGGAATTTTAGGGGCGTATCCCAGCAAGTACCAGAGAAAAAAATTAGCATAATTTAGAATAAAAATTTAATATATTTATAATTTATTATGCAAAAACGACCAGAGCTCAATGATATAAGATATATATGTTCTGACAAATATTCAAATTTACAAAATCATGTCACAATACCTTTAACCTTAAAGCTGGGTTGAGTAAAAGAT
>JBBPBX010024521.1:24731-39607 GCA_038048925.1 Garcialebias charrua
TTGAACTCATGAGGTTTGGGACGGAAGGCAAACGCGCTTCCCAGTGACCTATCTAGGCATGTTAGTATAGCTTGGTCAACTTCTCGTTTAAAAGTGGGTGGTTCGTTCGAACCCCCCGAACCCCCCTTGCCTACGCGTGCCAAACAAAACCTTTTTCCGTGCCTCTACCTCACTCAGAAGTGTCTCCAGTTCACAGTCCGTGAAGTTCCTCTTTTTTCCACGTTTCGACATGATTTGCAATAGAGCAATGATGACATTCCTCTGGTGCAGGGCATATTTAAATGAATTTGCATATTTATATGGAGGCGTGTCAAAGGCGGAGTCGGCCACTCTGTCATGTGCGCTCAATTCCACGTTGATTGTGATGTACAAAAGCAATGTGCGTGGATTCCGGCGTACGCACAGTTTGATATACTTGGATTTTTTTGTGCGTACGCCGTTTTCTGGATTTGACCGTATGTCACTTTTCAGTAAGAAGTCCACGCAAGTCTTTGTACATGAGGCCCCTGTTGTTTTCAAGTGAAAATTGATGTGATCTCAGTCCCACATTTGAAAAACTGATTTGTTTAGAGACATAGAGGTGGACAACTTGTGGGTCACGACCCAAGAGTTAAGAATCTATGCTTTAGTTCATCATTAAAGTTCCTCGTTTCTTTCTTCATCCTGGGGTCAACTCTCCAACCAGTTGACTCTCAGCTACTACCACACCACATTTTAGCTCACTATCTGAAAAACTCCGTTATAGATGCTTTGGTACAGATGCTTTGGTACAGGCTAAAGCCCCCAGTATACTGTTCTTTGTGCCCAGCGCCGCTGGACTGGCGTGTGCTGCGCGCAGGCAGTTCATATTATAGTTCTGTTCAAGCTCAGCTCTCTGGAGTGCAGGCTCCAGCAGCTGCAGCAGGGCGGAGCGTTTACCTACAGGACAAATTGAGGTCGCTGATTGGTCATTTGCTGACATGTCGGGTGGTGAAAGAAAAGTCACAGGCTGCGCAGCGGTATTTTGTGTTTATATGTTAATAAAAAGGTCTAAAACATGAAATAAAAACATGGAGCGCTGCTTTTGCAGCTCACAGCCCACCAGGAAATATTTTGAACCTGCGCATCCACTTTGGACATGACTTTCACTTGTGACAAGTTCATTCATTCCTCCTCATCGGAGGAGGAAGTGAATGGTGACCGCTTCAAGCGATCACTTGACTTTTGGCTAAAAATGTTTTTTAAAGTCCAGTTCAGCGATGAAAAAGGGATATTTAATATATTTGTGTCTCATACAAAACAGTCCGCCCCCGGACAGATTATTGTGATACGCCGCGCGCGCGTTGGCGGTCGTAAAATTTGAGCTTGGCGCGTTCACGCCCGTGATCAATGGCTTGTGCCGCGGCGCTCCCACGGCGTGCCGCGGCACTTGGAATAACGCAAAGCTATACTGGGGCCTTAAGGTTGATTATCTGTGGCGGCCATCTTGAATCTGGTTTACAACCACACTTCATCAGTTCTAGATGTTCATCTAATGATGACTTTCTAAGAGTTTATTAGAATATCTTCAGTAATTTATGAGATATTTTGCTAACAAACAAACTGCACACAGACGAAGCAGAAACAGGTAAAAACATGATCGCTCTTCCTTCTCCTTCAGCGCTGAGACAACTGTTTCATGTTGAATACAGTAAAAGTGATTTAAAGGTTCAAACAAGCAGCAAACATGTTTTTGTTCTAAAAAGGTTTTTAGCCGTTTGGAAAGAGAAACTTCAAAACAGACGTGTTCAAGTTGAAGTTTTGAAATGAATGAAACATTTATAACTGAATAAATTGTGAAGTATCAGGGAATGATTTTAGTTGGACAAACATAGAAAACCTCCAACAGCTGCAGTGAACTGACCTCAGAACCTCCAGTCTACAGTTTGGACTCTCCAGTCCAGAACACAGATGTTTCACTCCAGAGTCAGACAGTTCATTCTCACTCAGGTCCAGTTGCGTCAGATGGGAGGGGTTGGACTTCAGAGCTGAGGCCACAACTTCACAGTGAGTCTCTGAGAGTCCAACATCAGCAGCTCTGTGATGATAGAAAAAGTAAAGTGAGTTGTAATAAAATCAGCCAATCTGTCTGATAAACACAGACTGAAATCATCTGATGACTAAACAATGATGTCATCATGTGATGAACATCTGCTCTTCACATCTGGGCTTCATCTCATCCCATCTGACTGTGTTTGACATGACACAGTGAATCTCTTTGGTCTCTTTCAGAGCTGCAGACTTTTCAGGACAATCTTTGTTTTGCTTTAATCTGCAGATGAAGGAGGAACATGGCGTTACATTTCTGCTTCCATCATGTCCACAGTCTGTCAGTGGATCTGATCCAGAGTCAGAATCAAGACGTCTGCTTTAGAAAAACTCTTGGACTCTTTTCTAGTTGTCACTTCAGCTCAGAACATTTGGACTGAGTGGAACTCAGTGAGCAGTTCCAGGTGGAAAGATGATCTGTTTGCTTCCTGTTCCTGTCAGCTCCAACTGTTCACGTCCACACGCAGGAAAATGCTGCTGATATGAAGCTTTCAAGGTTCACAACATGTCAGCAGGTGCTGGTGGTGGGAGGTTCTTGTTCAGCTGAGGGGAGACATGGACCAATGCTTCAGAGTCATGGAGTCAACACATGAAGTTTAGAGGAAGATTCAAACTATTTCAAACTCACAGCTGCTCAAACTAAAGCTGCATTGAGGATTTTTACTCTGCTTCACTTTGAAATCAGACAAATATTTGACACTTTGACTCCATCTTCTCAACCATCTGAGGCCAAAGAGAACTGCTGGAAAAATCCACCATGCAACATTTGTTCAGGAGCTGTGAGATGTTGAAGCTAACAGAACTTTGTTGTGTCATGTTTTAGCAGCTGCTAGCTCAGTTAGCCTGTTAGCATAACTTCCTGTTGTTCTCCACTGAGTTGTGACTGCTGTCTGCTGCAGGTCAGACTCTGGATCCTCACAAGGACTTCATCCAACCTCACTGCACAGTCTGACCATGTTTGAAGAGAAGATGAAAACAGAAAACATCAAATCAGTGGAACTAGTGTGTGAATAGATCCACATTGACCAGTAGGGGGCAGTAATGGTCAGAAATCCACCAGGACTGGGAAGAAGACAACACTTCTGTTCAGGACTGTAATATTTGCAGTGAGCTGAGACCCAGGAGGACTTCATGTGGTTCCTGTCAGACTCTGAGCTCTGTGTGGACACACTTCAGAGAGCAGGGATGGTTCCCTTATCAGTCATGTCACTCGGTGCAACATAATGCTATGGGAATTGCGCCCCCGCGCGATTACCTGAAGGAATACAAGCACGCCTTTACGGCAGGTGCGTCAGCGTCACGCCAGAGGCCCCGCCCTCTGGGTACTTAAGGCGCTGATGCCCATCCATCAATCTCTTATTGCCCTTCACCTCGCTTAAACCTGAACTACAACCCTCTTCGCGGGACTTCTCTGTTGCTTTATCGCTCGACCAGAGGTGAGCTTGCTCCCTACACAGAGCGTACGGAGAATTCTTCCTGCGTACTGCCGGGCTAGCGGATGCTAGTCCGGCACATTTTACCTTAACTCCAAAGTTTTTTCTTCTCCTCTCTCCGCAGACTGCTTCGCTCGACGGCGCTAAACTGCGTCACATCGCTACCTCTGCTAATTCTGTAGCAGGCTAGCCAGCGAAAGCGACGCGACGGAGGAGACGTCTCAAATAAAAAGAAAAAGGATTTTGGAAGGACTCGCTCATCTTATCTCGGACATGCCTCCGGAGAAAGGAAAGCGAAATACAAGACTTCCAAAAAAGACTGGCAGGACGGCGAGCCCCACCTCGCGCGCCTGCCCAAGCGGATGCGGTTTCTCCCTCTCGGCGATGGACACCCATGAGGCCTGTCCTGTCTGCCTGGGAATGTTACACGCAAACATGGCACTGGATGCGCCCGACTCATGCCAACACTGCAGCCAGATGCTGGAGGCGGTGAGGAGGCACCGGGCGGACTTCGTCGCCAAAGCCATGGGTGCTGCTACAGCGCCAACTGACCCGGACACAACTGAACTTCTCATTCCCATGCCGGAGCTCGAGAACATGGCCCTGGAAGACAGCACCCAGGGTGAATGGGGCGACAGCCTGGATGCGCTGGCTCCTATAGGGGACACAACAGTCGACTCAGACACCCGAGGCCTGATGAACGAGGACGAGATCTCAATCTCAGCCTCAGGTGAATTTTCTGCGGCGGAAGCAGACGCTGAGCACAAGGAGCAGGAGGGAGGCCTGTCTCACACCCCGGCACCTGTGCTCCCGGAGACTGACTTTTCGATCCCCGCTCTGTTCGACTTGTGTCGCAGAGCAACGGACGCGCTGTAGGTCCCATGGCCAGAGCCTCCACCTCGTCAACAGGTCACGAGGTTGGCAGGAAATTATTTATATTCAAAGCAGCAGGCCGCAATGAGGCAAAGGATGCCCATCTTTCCAGATTTCCTCACAGAGCTGACTCGCACCTGGTCTCAGCCCAGAGCTCCCATGCTGCTCCCGCTCACGCAGTTCCTCGACGTGGCTGGGATGGATGAAGCGGGTTGTGCCTCAAATGGAGGACACGCTGGCGTCTCATCTGGCTCCCAAGTCGTCCGGGACAAAACCAACTCTCCCTAGCAAAGCCTATCGAGCTTCGGCTTCTTTGCTCGAGAAATGCTACAGAGCTCAGGGCCTCGCGGCGCGCGCAATGAACGCGTCCACAATGATGCAAGCGTACCTGGCTGAAAAACTACAGGAGCTCCAGGTAACGTCAGACAAGCAAGCTGACGCCGACGTGCTGGATGAAGCCCGCAGGGCAACAGACTTTGTGCTCCGCATGATGAGGACAGCAGCTGTTGCACAGGGCAGAGGAATGGCTGAGGTGGTCATCGTACAACGCCATCTGTGGATGACTCTAAATGACCTCCCGGAGGGACAAAAAATTCATTTTCTCCACCATTCGAATGAACCGACGGGACTGTTTGGACCAACTCTGGATCAAATTCAAACCAGGCTGGACCAGAGGCGCAAACAGGCTGAGGCTCTCCGGGTAGGCATCTCCAGAAGAGCCTTCGCACCCCCCAGGGAGTCAGCTGGGAGCAGAGCCCCGCAGCCTCGACACCACTCAGCCACACGTGCCCCACCGCAGAAGCGGCCGGCATAAGAGGTCGAGCACCGGCAGAGACCACCGCCGGGCCCACCTCGGACCGAACACGCCTGGAGTAAAAACAGATTTGTTCCCTGCCAGGCGGACCGGCACAGAGCCTCCTCGGCGAATCGGAACACCAAACAGAAGCGTGCCTGATGAACCAGGACCGCTTCTTAACTTTACACGATCATCCGCCCACGCGGTATGGGAAATGATCTTTTCAAGTCCAGACTTTGTTTGTAGCACGGTACAAAAAGCTGGTGACTTTGTTTCATGCACGAATCATGTTTTCTCTGCTGTGAGTGACATAAAGTCAAATATGTCGTTGCACATAAGCACGAATAAAGCTAAAAAAACAGCCCCTCTCTGTTTTCTTGACCAACAAAAAAACAACAACAAACACAGAAACAATGGTCCCCTCTATTCTCCAGCCGACATAAAGGGCGGGGGCCATCTTTCCCCCCTCCCTCGCGGCTCACGGGGTGTTAGCCTAATCAATAAACCCCAGCAGGGTACCTCGGATCCGTCTGCAACAGACAGGCCCAGAAGCTCCTGCAAGCAGGCCCGTCAGTCCTCACAGAAGGTGAGGCGGGTCACGTGTTCCAGCCCCCGTCCTGCTGTGGACCACGGGGCCGGCAATACACAAATCAAACAAACCCGTGACACGTCCGCGCTCCAGGGGTGCGCGCCGGCAGAATCTGATAACCCACCTTCCTGGCCACCTATTCAACGGATGCCAGTAAGTGAAGGGGGGGTCGCGGCAGAAACCCGTGGGCCAACACTAGTATCACACGTTCACAAAGACAGCTGTGATGAAACTGCAGCGTGTGTAAACACTCAGTGCAGAACAGAAATGGCACCAGAGCTAAATCAGACTCCTCTTCCCTTTAATCGAAGAAGACTGAACTTTCTGTCACCAACCAATCTAAAGCCTGCTCAACACAAAGGACCATCTCGAACAGCTCCACATCCTCATGCTGAATCTGTCTCCTTATCCTCAGTGGGTGACACGCCATGCTCAAGCAGTGATTCTGCAGCGTGTGACCGTGCTCGTTGTACTGACTCAGCTCTGCTCTTAAACGAAACCGACCACTGGGTGAAACAAAACGGGCTGGAGTAAGGAGATCTGCTCGTATACAATACTTGCAACTCCTCCGAACCATAACTCCCAACAAAAAGAGGAAAAACAGACGTTCCGTTCCGCTTTTGTCTAATAATGACAGCAGATTGCCTCGGCCTCCTAACAGTCTCGATCAGAGTAGTGTGGCAGTACATCTGCAGGAAGGCCCTCTCCCTAACGTGGTTGGCCTTCAAGGGACCGCAAAAATCAAGGCCTTTGAGGGAGAACTGGTTCCACCACCCGCTCCTCTCCAAGGACCCTCCGCGTCACCAGAAGGAACAGTCTCGCCACTTAGGCTGAGAACTTTGGCTAATTTTAGCTTGGTGACGGAGAGGAACAGACTGGTGGCCTCAGGCCTGCCCGAAAACGTGGTAATTACCATTCAAAATGCACGAGCTATGTCAACACAGTCTCTTTACGCCCGGAAGTGGCGCAGCCAAAAATATATCAATAAATATATCAAGTTCACACGAGAAGATGCAAAAAATGGCAGGTTAGCTTTCTTGGACTGTGAGGTCTCAGTTTCTGATAGAGGAAATTTGCAAACTGAGGTGTACCGCAAACCCACCCACACAGACCAGTATTTACAGTTTGACTCCCATCACCCTCTGGAGCACAAGTTAGGAGTCATCAGGACTCTGTACCACAGAGCAGACAGCGTCCCCACTAACGCAGGAGCCAGACAGAAGGAGAAATCACACACAAAACAGGCTCTAGAGAAATGTGGATATCCTAACTGGGCCTTCCTGAAAGCAGAGAAGAAACCCAAACAGGACTCCAGCCAGCCATCAGGTGAAAAGAAGGAACCCAGACCCAGACCAGTGGCCATTCCATATGTTGCAGGGGTTTCAGAGACATTGAGACGTTTATTTTCTAAACACAACGTCCCAGTGGCTTTTAAACCTCAAAATACATTACGGCAAAAACTGGTTCATCCCAAAGATCCAGTCCCCCGGCAAAAACAGAGTAACATTGTGTATGCTGTTCAGTGTCAGGAGGGCTGTGATCAGTCTTATATCGGGGAAACTAAACAGCCACTGGCCAAAAGGATGGCCCAGCACAGAAGATCAACATCATCAGGTCAGGACTCTGCAGTCTACACTCATCTCCAGGCCAGCGGTCACTCTTTCAGGGATGAAGATGTTCACATCCTTGATAGAGAGGAACGATGGTTTGAGAGAGGAGTAAAGGAGGCCATCTTTGTGAAAAGAAACCGCCCATCATTAAACAGGGGTGGAGGCCTCCGAGTTCAACTGTCCCCCTCCTACAATGCTGTGATTGCTGGTATCACTCAGCCCTCTGTGAATAGCAAACAACCATCAGGGTGCTAACGATCCATTGTTAGGCTGATGGTCCTCCTTGATCATGTGAGCAGCTGGTTTCAGGCTGTCATCAGCCAACTGGTTGTGTAACACTGTGAGAGGGTGCTATTTATAAGACTGAGCTGAACCCAGCACCTCAGACTGAGGAAGTCTTTCGGACGAAAGACGAAACGTTTCTACAATTTTTTGCTTTGTTTTGTTTTTTTTGTTTTTTGAATGTCCAGAGGACCAGACTTAGCTTTTTTAGATTTTTCTACCTGGATTATTGAGCATGCATCAGGGCATTTTTGAAGCTTGGTGCACGGAAAGAAATATTATTTCTTATTTGTGCGACTTGGCCCAGCTCCTCACCTTTCTTCAGGACTTGCTGGAGAAAAGTCGTTCTTTCTCAACCATTAAGTTGTTTTTATCAGCTATTTCAGCTTGTCACGAGGGCTGGGGGAGCAGGACGCCTGGCGCGCACCCGCTCATAATAAGATTTATGAAGGGCGTACTAAGGAAGAGATCCCCCAGCAGGATCTTGACCCCCGGATGGGATCTTACTCTGGTCTTGGGGGCTCTCTGTGATCCCCCATTCGAACCTCTGAGCGACTTAGATTTACTATCTTATAAGACCACTCTACTCTTGGCTCTTTGCTCGGCGAAACTTGTAGGTGACCTCCACGCTTTGTCTGCACATCCAATGTGTACCAGGTTTGCCCCTGACGGGTCAACGGTCACCCTAAGGCCTAATCCTGCGTATATCCCCAAGGTCTTGACTTTGAACCCCAGAAGTCTGGACTTTGACCTCTATTCTTTTCCACCTGCTCCTGTCCTCACTCAAGAACAGAAAAGGCTGAAGGCTCTCTGCCTTGTGAGAGCTTTAAGCGCTTACATGCAGAGAACAGCTGAGTGGAGAAAAACAAATCAACGGTTTGTGTGCTTTGCTGCACCAGCTACGGGAAAGGCCCTATCAAAGCAGCGCCTCTCACACTGGGTGACTGAGGCCATTGAAAGGGCGTACAGTAGCAAAGGTCAACAGGTGCCCTCTGGAGTGCGCGCTAACTCCACTCGGGGCTTGGCCACCTCGTGGTCACTGTTCAAGGGTGTACCAGTTGCAGACATCTGTGCTGCTGCAAACTGGAGCTCAATGAACACGTTTGCAAAGCATTAGTTTGGATGTTACGGTGTGTGATGTCACTCAGGCTGTTCTTTCTAACACTCAGTAGAAAACAGCCTTGGGGATGCCTGCTGAATAAAGGCGGACGTTCACACTAGCATGCATTTTACTGAGCATTTCAAGGACGTGATTGAATTATGTTCCCATAGCATTATGTTGCACCGAGTGACATGACTGATAAGAGAACTGAAAGTTATGCACCATAACTCATGTTCCCTGAAGGAAGGGAACGAGGTGCAACATACCTGGCCCTTTCAATGCTGAAAGCTCGATGAAGTGCATTTTGGAAATCGATGGATGGGCGTCAGCTCCTTAAGTACCCAGAGGGCGGGGCCTCTGGCGTGACGCTGCGCACCTGCCGTAAAGGCGTGATTGTATTCCTTCAGGTAATCGCACGGTGGCGCAATTCCCATAGCATTATGTTGCATCTCGTTCCCTTCCTTCAGGGAACATGAGTTTTGGTGCATAACTTTCAGATTTATGTTGTGTTCTTCAAATGGAACAAAACAAATCAAGTTCAAACTCAACTAAACTTTGATCCACAAAGAGACAGCAGAGACTTTTTCACTCCAACTTTTAGATCATCTCAACTTTTACTCTTTTCATCCACATTATTTAAAGTTTGATGTTTATCATTAAACTGAGCAGATGTTTGTAGACCAAATCCACATCTGTCCACATGAACTAAATGAGAGGACATTTCTAAGTTGACATTTGACCCTGTAAACTTGTCCAATGATTTCCATGAAAATGTTTAATGTGATGAAAATTAAAAAGTGTCTCTAACTTGATCCAAACAGAATTCCTCCATGGCTCTAATAACTACTACAGGTAGTCCCCGACTTACGAGCGAGTTCCGTTCCTGCGAGGTGCTCGTAAGATGAAAATTCGTATGTTGGAACACGAAGCACGTGTTCTCGTAAGTCCGGATTTTAGCTCGTAAGTTGGAACATTTATGCTAGAGCTACTACGAACACTCGTTTTTCATCACATATGTTCATACTAGTTCATAAACATGGTCGGAAACGTGTTTCCAAATGGTTAGCCAAAACAATTTCATCTAAAAACACATAAAAATGCTGTATTTTTTGAATGTTCTTTACAAATTTACTGTTCGTTCGGCAGCTCGTAAGTCCGGAACCTCGTATGTTAGAGCGCTCGTAAGACGGGGAATACCTGTACTAATAATTCAAAGTGCTGATCTCCACTGACATGATAGTAATGAACACATCTGGACTCACAAAAACCTTCTGCAGTTCCTCACAGCTGGAATCAGTCTCAGTCGTCCCTCATCTGATGTGTTGTACTTCTTCAGGTCCAACTCATCCAGAACCTCCTCTGACATCTGCAGCATGTAGGCCAGAGCTGAACACTGGATCAACGGTAGTTTGTCTGATCTTTTCTCCATCTCCTTCAAACACTGGAAGATGTTGATGCTTCTGTCTGGAGACTCTTCATAACTGTTCGTCTTCTTCATGTTGTTGATGATCCTCTGGATATTTTTTGGATTGGTCTCTATCTGACGCAGCAGGAATTGTGAGTACATGTCAGTCATGGTCTTGGGCAGCTCTCCTCTCTGCTCTGTAGTCAACATGTGGTCCAGAACTGTAGCAGTGATCCAGCAGAAGACTGGGATTCCACACATGATGTGGAGGCTCCTGGAGGTCTTCATGTGGGAGATGATTCTGCTGGACAGCTCTTCATCACTGAACCTCCTCCTGAAGTACTCCTCCTTCTGGGCGTCCGTGAAGCCTCGTACTTCTGTTAGCCTGTCCACACATGAAGGAGGGATCTGATTGGCTGCTGCAGGTCTGGAAGTGATCCAGACCAGAGCCGAGGGCAGCAGGTTCCCCTTGATGAGGTTTGTCAGCAGCACGTTGAGCGAGGACTTCTGGGTGACGTCAGAAAGCAGCTGACTGTTGGTGAAATCCAGGTGGAGTCTGCTTTCATCCAGGCCGTCAAAGATGAAGAGAAGTTTCCAGACAGCCAGCTTCTCTGCTGGGACCTTCTGTAATGTTGGATGGAAAACATGGAGCAGCGTGAGAAGACTGTGCTGCTCATCTCTGATCAAGTTCAGCTCCCTGAACGAAAGCACAACCACCACGCTCACATCTTGGTTCTCCAAGCCCTCGGCCCAGTCCAGAGTGAACTTCAGCACCGAGAAGGTTTTTCCAACGCCAGCGACGCCGTTGGTCAGAACCACTCTGATGGATCCATGTTGCTCAGGTAAGGCTTTAAAGATGTCCTGGCACCTGATTGGAGTCTCCTGGAGGCTCTTGGTCCTGGAAGCTGTCTCCAGCTGCCTCACCTCATGTTGGGTATTAACCTCTTCACTCTGTCCCTCTGTGATGTAGAGCTCAGTGTAGATCCTGTTGAGGATTCTACTTCCTGTTTCATCACTTCCTTCAGTCACACGTTCACATCTCCTCCTCAGACTGATCTGATGTTCCTCTAAGACCTCCTGCAGACCAACATCTGGTGAAAAATGTGACACAGAGCAGATGTGAATGCTGCAGCAGAAACTCCAACGTTCTGATTGGTGCTTCAATCTGAAGGATCTTTCTAATCATCTTAGATCTTCATTCTGTCCCACACAACAATGTGTCTGTATGAAGACAACAGGTGGACACAAATGTCTTACCTTGGACACAGCTGCTCTGACTGGCTGTCTGCAGTCCACTTCTGGGTCTTTGTCCACACTGGGGACAGGAGGAGGGTCCTGATGAAGCAGACTGGTCCCAGTATGAGGTGATGCAGCGTCTGCAGAACCAGTGTCCACAGCTGGTAGAGACTGGATCCTTCAGGACGTCCTGACACAAAGAACAGCAGGACAGCTGCTCCTCCTCACAAACACCACTCCTCTTCCTCCCTCTGTGAAGACATTTACTGATGAAGAAGTGGAACAACAGGAAGTGTTGATCAGATCAGTTCTAACATCTCTGGCTGCTGCTTCACTCTGACTCCAGGATGAGGAGAAAACTGTTGTTCAGATCCATCCACTAGAACCTCCTGAACCATCAGAGACAGGAACCAGAACCTCACTGACTTTCAGGCTGTGCTCTGAATTATTGCTGCAGGTTCATCTGGACAGAGAATGGATGATAAGGAAACCTGGTGGTGGAATAGTGAAGTGCAGGATGCCATTCAAAGAAAGAGATTAGCCAAGAAGAAATATGACAGTGAGAGGACTGAAGAGAGGAGACAGGAATATAAGGAGATGGGACATAGAGCAAAGAGGGAAGTAGCTAAGGCAAAGCAGAGGGCGTACAATGAGTTGTATGGGAGACTGGACACTAAAGAGGGCGAGAAGGACTTGTACCGATTGGCAAGACAGAGGGATCAGGCTGGAAAGGATGTGCAGCAGGTTAGGCTTATTAAAGATGGGAATGGGAATGTTCTAACAAGTGAGGAGAGTGTGATGGGAAGATGGAAGGATTACTTTGAGGAGCTAATGAATGAAGAGAATGAAAGAGAAAGAAGAGTGGAGGTCATAGAAACTGTGGACCAGGAAGTGGGAAAGATTAGTGAGGGTGAAGTCCGGAAAGCTCTGAAAAGAATGAAGAAGGGGAAGGCAGTAGGACCTGATGACATACCAGTGGAGGTTTGGAAATGTCTTGGAGAGATGGCAGTGAGGTTTTTGACTCAAATATTTAATGGAATATTTGAGGGTGAGAAAATGCCTGAAGAATGGAGAAGAAGTGTGCTGGTTCCCATTTTTAAGAACAAGGGTGATGTACAGAGTTGTAGCAACTACAGGGGAATTAAGTTGATGAGCCACACAATGAAGATCTGGGAGAGAGTTGTGGAAGGAAGGCTTAGACAAGAGGTGACTATCTGTGAGCAGCAGTATGGTTTCATGCCAAGAAAGAGCACCACAGATGCCATCTTTGCTTTGAGGATGTTGATAGAGAAGTACAGAGAGGGTCAGAAAGAACTCCATTGTGTGTTTGTGGATTTAGAAAAAGCATATGACAGGGTGCCAAGAGAGGAGGTGTGGTATTGCATGAGGAAATCTGGAGTGGCAGAAAAGTATGTTAGACTGGTACAGGACATGTATGAAGACAGCAGGACAGTGGTGAGATGTGCTGTAGGAGTGACAGATAGCTTCAAGGTGGAGGTGGGATTGCATCAAGGATCGGCTCTGAGCCCCTTCTTGTTTGCTCTGGTGATGGACCGACTAACAGATGAGGTCAGGCAGGAATCCCCATGGACTATGATGTTTGCAGATGACATTGTGATATGTGGTGAGAACAGGGAACAAGTGGAAGAGAACTTGGAGAGGTGGAGGTATTCACTTGAAAGAAGAGGAATGAAAGTCAGCGTAGTAAGACAGAGTACATGTGTGTGAATGAGAGGGAGGCCAGTGGAACAGTGAGGCTACAAGGAGCAGAGGTCACAAAGGTGCAGGACTTCAAGTACTTGGGGTCCACTGTCCAGGAAAATGGGGAATGTGGTAAAGAGGTGAAAAGAGAGTCCAGGCAGGATGGAGTGGATGGAGAAAAGTTTCAGGAGTGATTTGTGACAAAAAGGTGTCAGCAAAGGTCAAAGGAAAAGTTTACAAGACAGTGGTGAGACCAGCTATGTTGTATGGTCTGGAGACAGTGTCATTGACAAAAAGACAGGAGAAAGAACTGGAAGTAGCAGAAATGAAGATGCTGAGGTTCTCCTTAGGAGTGACAAGGATGGATAAGATCAGGAATGAGATCATCAGAGGTACAGCACATGTTGAACAACTGGGAGATAAAGTTAGGGAGGCCAGACTGAGATGGTTTGGACATGTCCAGAGGAGGGACAGTGGGTATATTGGTAGAAGGATGTTAGAAATGCAGCTGCCAGGAAAAAGACACAGAGGGAGGCCAAAGAGGAGATATATGGATGCAGTTAGAGAGGACATGAAGGTAGTTGGAGTGAGGACAGAGGATGCAGAGGACAGAGTGAGGTGGAGGAGGATGACTCACTGTGGCGACCCCTAAAAAGGGAAAAGCCGAAAGAAGAAGAAGAAGAGTTCTTGAACTAAACTATTGAAGACAAGAAGATTCAGTCTAAATCAGCAACAGCTGTCTTACTTTGTGTCTGATGGTCCAGCTTCTTCACTGAGCTCTGGAGGAAGATCTTTGGACATGTCACTCTTCATGGACAGACAGCTGGGTCCTGGAGGTTCTGCTTTCTGTCTGAGGTTCTGACCTCTGAAACACAAACATGTTGTTCTTCACATCACATGAATCCCTGAAGAAAACCACTGAACAAGCTCTGAACACACAAACTGCTGCAGAGACTCTGAAGGTTTAAAGATCCAGAGTGAAAACTTAAGGATGGACTCACCAGTTTTCACCACATGACATGAAAACATGACAGTCAGCTCCTGTTAGTAAAATATTACTTTCTATCTGATTCATGGTGAACATCACAGCTTTTATTGCTCTGTCTTGAATCAAACTACAAAGCGGATTCCAAAAAAGTTGGGACACTAAACAAATTGTGAATAAAAACTGAATGCAATGATGTGGAGATGGCAAATGTCAATATTTTATTTGTAATAGAACATAGATGACAGATCAAAAGTTTAATCTGAGTAAATGTAACATTTTAAAGGAAAAATATGTTGATTCAAAATTTCACAGTGTCAACAAATCCCAAAAAAGTTGGGACAAGTAGCAATAAGTGGCTGGAAAAAGGAAATTGAGCATATAACGAACAGCTGGAAGACCAATTAACACTAATTAGGTCAATTGACAACATGATTGGGTATAAAAAGAGCTTCTCAGAGTGTCAGTGTCTCTCAGAAGCCAAGATGGTAAGAGGATCACCAATTCCACCATTGTTGGCAGAAAGATAGTGCAGCAATACCAGAATGGTGTTACCCAGCGTAAAATAGCAAAGACTTTTAAGTTATCATCATCAACCGTGCATAACATCATCAAAAGATTCAGAGAATCTGGAACAATCGCTGTGCGTAAGGGTCAAGGCTGTAAAACTCTACTGGATGCTCGTGATCTCCGGGCCCTTAAACGTCACTGCACCTCAAACAGGAATGCCACTGTCAAGGAAATAACAGTGTAGTGGATCACCTAATGTTTGATCACTCTTAGTGATTACTTTTTTT
>JBBPBX010024522.1:0-11182 GCA_038048925.1 Garcialebias charrua
ATATATATATATATATATATATATATATATATATATATATATATATATATATATATATATATATATATATATATATATATATATATATATACAGGGAACCCCCGACCTACGAACGAGTTTGGGACCTAAGAACCGTTCGCAGCTCGATCCGTTCGTAGGTAGGGGGTGAAAATTATATTAAAAAAAAAAAATTATTCATTCATTCATTCATTCAACCTTTATTTATCATGCTAACGGAGCGCGCGCACACATTTAAGCATGTAAAGTAGTGTACTGTAATGTTAAACATTGCTATTCACATTTACAGAATAAATAAAAATATATTTTCTTACTTTGAGATGGTCAAAGCCGACATAGGTTGCCATGCGTTGATTGTTTTCGGGCCAAGCAGCGCGGGGGCCGGCAAGCCACCGCAGCTGCTCCAGACCTGTGTTAGCTAGCTGGCTAGCTTCTGCTAGCCAAGCCATGAGCTAGTGTTGGAGCGGCGGCGCGATCAATCTGCAGCTGCTGCTCCAGCCGCTGCTCCAGCCTGAGACGTCCACAGAGCTATTCCAGCTAGTAATTAATCCATATGATGCGATCCTGGTCACCAGTGTTCAAAAGGCCGGCTCCCGTGTTAGCTCCAGTGTTAGCTCTGGAGCTAGCCAGGCCGGAGGTGTAGCCAGGCCGGCCGGAGGTGTTCGCACGGCGGCCTGGCACGATCGGCGATAAATCCGCTGCTGCTTGAGACATCCACAAAGTTCACAGAGACGTTTCCAGCTAGTAATTAATCCATATGAAGCCATCCTGGTCACCAGTCTTCGTCCGGCTCTCGGCAGCTAACCTAAGATGGCGTCCGGTGTTCTACATTAATTTGTGACCGGAGACCCCAGTGACTGAACCTAAAATAGCGTCCGGTGTTCTACATTAATTTGTGACCGTGTAAACTGAAGACCTACTTCCTGTTGCCAAAAATTGCTCAAAAATGATCAGAAATGATCTTTTTTATCATAATTATTATTTATAAAGCCTTTAAAACAACCAGAGCTGCAACAAAGTGATGTACACATGAAATTAAGAACATTTAAACACAAAAAAAAAAAAAAAAAAATTTTTTTTTTTTTTTTTAATTCATATTTTTATTAAATATGATATGTTCGTAGGTCCCGTGGTTCGCAGGTCGATGGGGTCGTAGGTCGGGGGTTACCTGTATATATATATATATATATATATATATATATATATATATATATATATATATATATATATATATATATATATACATATAATAATAATAATAATAATAAACTTTATTTGTATAGCACCTTCCTACAATGCCTTGCATTGACCAAGGTGCTTAACAGGATAAAAAGATGAATAAACTGGAACAATAAATCAATGAAAATAGAATAAGAAACAACAGCAATAAAAGAAGGCAATGGAAATAAAAATGCTACATACTAAAATACCAAAAGTAATAAAAGTTACACACTGAAAGCTTTTTTGAACAAGTGGAAATAAAAAGGCAATGGAAATAAAAAATGCTACATACTAAAATACCAAAAGTAATAAAAGTTACACACTGAAAGCTTTTTTGAACAAGTGGGTCTTCAGTCTGGTTTTGAACAGAGTCAGATCAGAGGTGGCACGCAGCTCAAGGGGGAGGCTGTTCCAGGCTTTTGGGCCGGCAACAGAAAATGACCGGTCTCCCCATTGTTTGTACCTTGAGCGAGGCACCTCCAGCAGGTGTTGACTGGCAGAGCGTAAATCTCTGCCGGGCTGATGGGCTTTCAAAAGTTCTGAGATGTACAGAGGAGCAAGTCCATTCAGAGCTTTGAAAACAAACAGGAGCAGCTTGAACTGTATCCTGAACTGAACCGGGAGCCAGTGTAGAGAGGACAGGACAGGAGTGATGTGTTCATATTTTCGTGTGTTGGTCAAAAAGCGCGCGGCAGAGTTCTGTACAAGCTGTAAACGGGAGATGGAGGATTGATTAATACCAACATACAAAGCATTACAATAATCAAGTCTGGAGGTCACAAAGGCATGGATGGCCTTCTCCAGATCACCACGGCTGAGAAATGACTTGACTTTGGAGAGCAGACGGAGCTGGAAAAAGCTGGTCTTGACAACAGAACTGATCTGTTTATCAAGCTTTAAGTTGGAGTCAAGCTGCACTCCAAGATTTCTGACCACCGGGTTGAAGTGGGGGAGGGGAAAACCAAAACTGGGACTGGGAAGGATGTTGTTGGTGTCATCAGGTGCACCAAATAAAATGCATTCAGTTTTATCTGTGTTTAGGTGGAGGAAGTTTTGAGAGAGCCAGTGCTTAATGTCATTTAAGCAGTTGACAAGAGTGTTTGAACTGAGTGAGGGGTTGGGAGTGACTGGCAGATAGATTTGTAAATCGTCTGCATACATGTGAAAAGACAGGTTATGACGTGCAATGATTGATCCTAATGGCAGCATGTAAAGAGAGAAGAGGACTGGCCCTAGAATAGATCCCTGTGGTACGCCAGAGGTCAGAGGGGTTGATGAAGAGGAGGACAGATCACCTATCATGACAGAAAAAGTTCTCCCAGACAGGTAAGATTTGAACCACTCAAGCACAGCTCCCTGGAGGCCAACCTGCTGAGACAAGCGGTTGATTAGTACCTGATGGTCGACGGTGTCAAAAGCTGCTGAGAGGTCTAACATCACCAGCAGAGCAGGGTTTTTTGCATCCAGGGACAGAAGAATGTCATTCTGCACTTTGAGCAGTGCAGATTCAGTACTGTGACGAGCTCGAAAACCTGACTGAAATTTTTCAAACAGGTTGTTGAGCTCTAGAAAAGATTGAAGTTGAATAAAAACAATCTTTTCTAGGACCTTTGATAGAAATGACAGATGGGAAACTGGCCTGAAATTAGAGAGAGCTGTAGGATCTAGGCCTGGTTTTTTGAGAAGAGGCCTGACCACAGCATGTTTGAAAGCAGATGGCACAAAACCTGAAGATAGACAGCTGTTAATAAATGACAAAACACAAGGACCAATTACATCAAAGGATTGTTTGAACATTTTAGAGGGAATGATGTCCAGAGAACAGTTAGTTGGTTTCATCTGCTGAACCACCTTGATGAGGTGAGGCAGTGAAACCAGGTCGAACTGGTCAAAAACAGCAGTGGTTATTGCAGATGCACATGACTGGATGGTGTTGGATGGACTGACAATGTTCTGCCTGATAGAGTCTATTTTGTTGACAAAATAGCTCTGAAAGTCGTCACAGGTAGACTGTGTGGCAGTTTTCAGAACATTGACAGATGGATTGATAACAGACTGGAGTGTGTTGAATAGCGTCTTCGGCCGGTTGGAGCTGGTGGTGATTAAATTGGAGAGGTACTGTGACTTGGCCTGCTTCACAGCATTTTGATAATCACAGAGACAGTCTCTCAGTATTCCCTGAGATACATGAAGCCGGTCGCGTCTCCATTTTCGCTCTGCTTTTCTGCAACGTTGTCGAAGAGCTCGCGTCGTTTCGTTGAGCCATGGTGATGGTCTGTTTTTTGAAGATGCCTGTTTGAGAGGAGCGATGGAGTCCAAGATCGTTGTGCAGGTGTGATGGAAGGAGGTGATGAAGTCCTCAGGATGTAGAGATGGGTCCAGGCTGACAGCAGAGCAAAAGTCAGTGCTCTTAAAGGCATCAGTGAACTGACTTGGGGTGGATGGGGTGATGGAGCGGCAGAGACGTGCTGGGAGAATAGCCTTCGGTGCAGTAGAGTTGAAAATTTCAAATAATATGGGAAAATGGTCTGAAATACAGGTGTCCAGGATCTCCACAGCAGGTATTTAATAATAATAATAATAATAATAATAATAATAATAATAATAATAATAATAATAATAATAATAATAATGAATTCCATTTATAATGCACTTTTCATTAATAAAAATCTCAAAGTGCTACAAAGTGTAACAAAGCAAAGATCAAAATAAAACAAGTGATAAAATCAAATAAAATCAATAATAATATCGACTAAGATCAAAGATAAAATCATGTGGATGCAGATTAGGCTTGCTTAAAAAATAAATAAAATAAAACAAGTGATAAAATCAAGTAAAATCAATAATGATATCAGCTAAGATCAAAGATAAAATCATGTGGAGGCAGAATAGGCTTGCTTAAAAAGAAAGGTCTTTATGCTGCTTTTAAAGTCAACCAGTGACTGTGGAGCTCTCAGGTCATCAGGGAGGGAGTTCCACAGGCGGGGGGCAGCCACACAGAATGCTCGGTCTCCCATGGTCCTCAATTTGGTCCGAGGAATATGAAGTAAATTACTGTTCTGTGATCGTAGAGACCGGGTGGATGAATATGGTGCAAGAATGTCCTTTAGATAGTCAGGTGAAGTGCCGTGCAAGCATTGATGGGTAATGAGAGCAGTTTTGTACTGAATTCTGTAGGTGACAGGAAGCCAATGGAGGTTATGGAGAATGGGTGTAATATGTTCAAATTTACGAACTCTCAACAGAATCCTTGCTGCACTGTTTTGAATGTATTGAAGTTTCTGAAGGTTTTTGCCAGGGATACCAATAAACAGGGAGTTGCAGTAGTCGAGCCTGGAGGAGACAAAGGCATGTCCTCCTCCTATTTGAAGGCCGTGGGAGATAATTAAATCCAGTGTATGACCCTGACTGTGTGTGGCCCCCGAGACTGACTGCGACAGGTTAAAAGAGTCCAGAAGTTCCTGAAACTCACATCCAAGCTGATTACTTGGGTAGCAGATGTGTGCGTTGAAGTCTCCACTGAAAAGCCAAGAGTCAAACTTTGGCAGCAGGTCAGCCAGTAGTTCTGAAAACTCACTGAGAAAGTTTTTATTGTATTGTGGAGACCGATAAAAGAGGCCACACAGCAGAGGTTTAGCAGATTCCAGCACAAAATACATGCTTTCAAAACTGTTGTAGTTTTTCTGAGGCAACATGTGGCATTTGAACGCCTCCTCATTGAACACAGCAGCGAGCCCTCCCCCTCTTCCAGACCCACGTGGAGCGTTCAGGTGGGCATAGCCATTTGGGAGGAGATCAGAGAAGCAGCTGTTGTCTCCTGTTTTCTGCCAGGTTTCAGTGATCAGAAACAGATCCAGACGATGAGTTGAGATCAAATCACTTAATATAAAAGTTTTATTTGTGATCGATCTGGCGTTAAACAGTGCTGCACGGGTTGGAACGCAGCCAGTTACGTCACTCTCAGCTCGAGCGAGCGGGCGGAGGTTCTGTTTAACGCAGCCTCGCTTCACAGTCCTCACCGGGGGACAAGATGGATACTGATCGCTGGCGTCATGATTGATAGCAACAAGGCATCTGTGGCGACGAGCGAAGGAACGACGGACATCAAAGACGCTGAATTCAGGAGGTAAGTCAGCCGTCGGCGTGTTGTGAGACGAGAGATACTTTTTAAACCTCACCAGCACGCCTGCCCTCGTTCCGCGTCTTCTGCGTCGCTTGTTGCGTGGCAGCGTGGTCACGTTGCGTTGTAAGTATGCTGGAATGGACGCCAGGAACGGTGGAGGTGGAGGAGGCTTAAAATGTCCATATTTGCCAGTAGCCGGTGTGTTGATCAGCAAGTCTTGGAGACTTAGAAGAGTTGAGCGATCATAGACCAGAAGCGAGGATGCATCGTCGATGAAAAAAAGGCAGAACACGAACAACAGTAAAAAGTTCAGGAGAGGAGTTAGATAGCAAGCCGTGACAAAAGGCGCCATCTTGGATTATTATTTATTATTATTTATCCCAAATGTCCCATAATGCCTACATTACCCACAACCTCACTCGGTGTCCCTAATGTCCGAGCTTCCTGGTTCATTTATAGCCCAAATGTCCCACTGTGCTTCCTGTGTCCCTAATGTCCTGACGTGACCCTAATGTCCCGCACTGCCCCCCAGCAAAAGTGTGCTCAAACCCCCCTCCGTAACTAGGTCAAAGTTGAAATCAATTAAGGCAGATTTTTGCTAATATCTCCGCTTCCGTTTGGACTAGAGACTCGGGACCACTTGCGTAGTAAACACGGAGTCCGGCCCCACGATTCTATTGCAAATTTGTGCGCGCACGAGGGCGTTTTGATATCGAAAAACGCAAAATATGCTTAGAAATCACAGTTTTCGGGTCAATTTTCAAAGGTCGATAGCTCTGGACAAGAAGGTCCCGGAAATCTCAAACTTGGGGTACGCACTCGTGGGGGCCCCTACTACAAGCGTGCAGCGTGAAAATTTCCCATGATGCAACGGTTAAAATTACGGACTCAAAGTGCCCCAAAAAATGGAGTGAGGGTTCCATAACCGACGAGAGGATCATGAAGTCAAAAGTTGATCTATCTAAGAACACTTTTTTTCTATTTGGGATACAGGCACTAGGGGTTGAACGAGTACATAATTTTTAACCTCGACATTAACATAAGAAAACTCGAACGACGCTCGAGTAGCCGATGACGTCACAGTGTCTTACGATGCAAAATAAATAAATAAATATAAATGCCTAAAAACGTCTTTACAAAAAGAAAAAAAAGACCAACAAAGCATTGGGAGCATTTATTATGCTCCTATCATTTATCATACTGCACATAAGTCACAGGAAAAACAAAACTATTAGTTATATTAATAATATTAAAAGTGAAAGTATAAAGCGATGAAAACCGAAACTTAAAAACAAATGGGGCCACAGCCACACCGTACCACCGCCTGCAGCTGTGCAATTTAGGTTTACTTTTAGAGATTGTGTTTATAGATTTTTGGTAGCTCTAGAGAGATGAATATTTGTTTTTTTTGTTTGTGAAACGAGAGAAAGGAAGCCGTTTCGGCCGTGTTATAATATGGGACCTGCATTGCAACACTGCCCTCTGCTGTCACAATCTACTACAAAGAAAGTCAACACGAAGTAGCGCATTTTATAAAATTATAAACTGTTTTACCTTTTTGACAAGACGGCCTGCTCCATTAACATCCGTGCGCACACAGGAATCCATTTTGTAGCGTCTACTAAAAGCTAAAAGCTGCCCCGCGCGCTGTGAAATGTGAAATGTGACGTCACTACGGGTACCCGAGTTGGACAAAAAAGCCTCGATAGAAGTCAAAGCACTCGAGCTGTCGAAAACTCGGGTACTCTGTTAATGCACTAACAGGCACCCAATTCGAGTATGTCATTCTGTGGGCCGGTCCCGACCCGTGCGTCCACGTCCCATCGCTCTTGGCCCCTGGGATCACGACTGAGGGCACGGACACTTGCCATAAATTGCATTGGGGGAAATTTCAGGAAAACAGTGAATGGGAATTAATACCGAAATGTCCGAGGATTAGCGACTTGTATATCCCGCCCCCTTGGTCCGATTGCCTCGAGGACTGCACGGTACCCCCTCTTTCTGGGCCCTGTTCGACATACGTGAGCGGAAGAACGCAGGTACCTTCAGGGAACCAGAACCCGAACGGAAGACGTTAGCACCGTGGGGACAAATTTGTCGTGCAGAGGGCTCCACATAACGTAACGTACTGTAATTTGGTGACGGTACATCGAGCGCTTTGCCGACGACAAACCGTTGAAATGGTCGATTTTGAAACTTTGGCGGACTACCACGGTTGAACCGAGAGTCCGATCGAGGCGGGGTCGGATTCGTTTTACATCGGGCGGGACCCTCTACGACATACTCGAAAATCGTTTTTCAATTCCAGGTAGCCTACGGTTGATCCTTCGTAGACCTTCCGTTAAGGAGGTTTCGGACATTTGGGAACAATCAGCTCCCTGTTTAATGTAGCCCAAATGTCCCGTTTTCAACACTTTGACCAGAAACTGGAGCTTTACAGGGGGCACGGTCATGACCGTACCCCAGACATAGGGGTCTACACAGGGGATACTTCTGGGACATTTGAGCTGCATGTTCGTTCCCCAAATGTCCCAGTTTGAACAATTACTACAGCTACCAGGGGAGTCACTATTTGGGATACAGGCACCCAATTCGAGTATGTCGTTATGGGGGCCGGTCCCAACTCGCGCATCCCTTCCCCGGGTATAGAACCACCGATTCTCCCAGGGTATGCGTGGTTCTTCTTTACCCAGGCCTCAGTGCTCTATCCCTGGGTATAGGACCACCGTCTTACCCAGGGTATCCGTGGTTCTTCTTTACCCAGGCCTCAGTGCTCCAACCCTGGGTAAAGAACCACTGACTCCCCCTGGTACGCATGGTTCTTCTTTACCCAGGTCTCAGTGCTCCATCCAGATTGGGACAGACATTTGGGAGACAAATATGTTGCTCTAATGTCCCAGAAGTGCTCCCAAAGTGGACCAATACGGTCCCATCGAATCTCTCCATTACAATGTGGCCTAAATGTCCAATGGGACATTTGGGCCACATTATAATGGGGATATTTTTAACCCATATGTCCCACCCAATGGGACTTTCATGTGCCCATCCCAGGTGTAATGCTGGGACATTAGGCCTAAATCTTTGTCTCCCAAATGTCCCATTTGTAACACTTTAGCTTTATCCGAAACTATCCCGTTTTGATTTTAATGCCCACCATATAGGAAGGTCTCAGAAACCTAGAAATTCACACACAGAGGTTTCAGAGGGCCCGACTCAGATCTGACATCAAATGTGGGCTAAATGGTCTAGAAAAATTTCATGTGCTCCCAGGGGCCTAGGAGAACAGTGGGGAACCCTTTCCCATCCTGCCAGTCACAGAGACCACCACGTCTCTGGGCTAAGTCAACTAGAAAAACTCGCGTGGTCGGATATGCCCGGCTGGCCCGCGTGAGGCGTTTCCCCCCATGTGACTGATATGTCCTGTTTTGACCCTTTTGTCCGAGAGAACGAAACCGCACCCACTTCCTTCACACCCGCCAATGACAGCCCTTGTATCCCCTCGGGCCGTCCCCATTTGGTTTCCCGTTTGTCCAAATTGTTCCCTTAAGGTACTTAGGCCCCAGCGGCACGGCGTTAAGGGAAAACGGGGCGCGAGCAATACATGTCGAGGGGGGCACGAGCCCACACCCATGTATTGCGCCTTCCCTCCCCCTCAGCGTCGCCGCCCTGCTGGCTAGGGCTTAGCCGACCGCGCAACTAGCTTCCGCGCGGTTCCCTTAACGCACAGGTCGAAACCCCGCGTCTCTAGCCCCTACGGGGGCCGAGATATTTTGGGTGCAATACCGACATCAGACACCAGGTGGCGTAGCGAAGGGGCACGGACCATACATGTGGTACGCCAACAACGTTCCCTTATGGTACGTTTGGAACGTATTGGCCGCGCCCATTTGGTACCGTTCTATGCCCCGGGCATAGAACGACACCAGAGGAGCACGGCCAATACATATTGATATTTCCCTTGACACATATTGGTCGTGCCCCTCTGGTGCCGCTCTATGCCCCGGGCATAGAACGGTACCAGAGGGGCACGGATGGGGGCATTGCAAGGCACGAGATGGGCACGGTCAATACATATTGATGTTTCCCTTGATATGTATTGGCCGTGCCCATGTGGTACCGTTCTATGCCCTGGGCATAGAACGGCACGAGACGGGCACGGCCAATACATATTGATGGTGTGCTTTGACATATGGGCCGTGCCCCTATTGTGATGTATGGTCCGTGCCACTCCTGGATCCTCCAGGGGTGAAGGTAAAACAGCAGGGGCCCCAGAACTGACCCCTGAGGGACACCACAGGAGACACAGCACTGTCTGGGAAGTGGCATTGCCAAGGCTAACACATTCCAGCCTATTGGAGAGGAAAGAATTGAACCAGTCCAGGACAGTGTCACAGAGACCGACCTCCACATGAAGACGGTGGAGGAGGATACTATGGTCCACAGTGTCGAAGGCTGCAGTGAGGTCAAGGAGGACAAGGATGGAGGGAGAACCAGTGTCAGCAGCCATGAGGACATCATTTGTTACTCTCAGCAGTGCAGTCTCAGTACTGTGAGCTGCTCTGAATCCAGACTGGAACTTCTCATACAGAGAGTGTTGTTGTAGGTGGTCCTGCAGCTGAGCAGCAACTGTTTTCTCCAGCACTTTGGACAGAAATGGGAGGTGGGAAATTGGGCGGTAGTTAGAAAAATTGTCGGGATCCAAATTAGATTTTTTCAGAAGAGGCCTAATGATGGCAGTTTTTAGAGGCAATGGAACATGACCAGATTGTAGAGACTTGTTTATTATTTGTGTGATTAATGGGCTTATTGCAGAGTGATTGGATTTTATGAGAGACGAGGGGAAGGGATCCAGGGCGCAGGATGAAGGCTTCATTTTCTTGAGGATGGTCTCCACCTCACTCTGAACGACTTCATCAAAGCTGCTCAGGGTCCCAGAAAGCAGACGGGTAGATGGCACACTAAGATCAGGGAGGTTGTGGAGCTGAGATCTGATAGTGTCAACTTTGTTTTTAAATGATGAGAGGAACAGGTTGCATTTTTGAACAGAGTCCTCATGAGTTAGTTTAATGGGATTAAGCAGATGAGTTATTGTGGAGAAGAGCTGTTTAGAGTTTCCAGGGCAGGTGTTGATGATGTTGGAATAATATTTGGAGCGTGCTTCTTTAAGAGAATTGGCGTACGCTTTCTGATGTTCTTTGTACGCTTGCTTATGTACCGAGAGACCAGATGATTTTACACGTTGCCTTCATCCTGCGCAGCTCACCAGTGTACCAAGGGGCTGAACGGGAGAAAGACACCAGTCTTGACTTCAAGGGAGCATGTAGGTCCAGAAGCTCCTGGAGAGATTGGTTGTAGTAATCCACAGAGTCATCTGCAGATGAGTGATTGACAGCGGTCAGGGCGTGAAGATCAGCAGACAAAACATCAGGGGAAATGTTTTTATAGTCACGGAACTGGATAGGTCGTTTTGGGTTAGAAGCAGGCGAAGTTGAAGGCACTTCCAGGGAGATGACCCTGTGGTCTGAGACACCCAGGTCATATACAGACAAGTTATTGAGTACAGTGTCTGTAATCACCAAATCCAGAGTATGCCCCCTGTTGTGCGTAGGGGCGTCCACATGTTGGGTGAGGTTGAGAGATTCCAAAAGAGACTTAAAATCTGTAGCCAGAGGGGAAGAGGAATTGTCCATGTGGATATTTAGATCGCCAAGAAAAATAGTTTTTACAGGGGAGGTGCAGAAAAAAGTGAGGAGGTCATGTATTTCTGAGTTAAATGAAACATGTGGTTTGGGAGGTCTATAAATCAATATAACGTTCATC
>JBBPBX010024522.1:11887-23788 GCA_038048925.1 Garcialebias charrua
CACTTTGTGAGCTGTGGACTACAAGGGACTACAGACGCAGCGTTCTGATGACGTCGTCGAGGTGCGACAGTCCAGACAGTAGCAATCGAGTCAAAGCCTGTGTGCTTAAAATAGATGGTTTTCTTTCGAGAGCTTCTGTGGATGTAATGAGGTCTACGCAAAAGTCCCAGTTGTTTGATGGTGGAAATAGAAGGAGGAATGGAGCAGTTGTTAAGTCCAAGCAGCTGCGAAACGGAGTATGTCAACATCGCGCCAGCCAAGCCGGGGGAAGCTAGCATGGAGCTAGCCGCTAACAGCAGACCCACGGCTCCGAGAGAAATAACCAAGAAGCAGTGAGAGGCAACTTGGATGAGCATATTTTGAAGGGGAGCACAGAAGAGAATCCAGGACAGTCCAGATGACACAGGAGGTTGACAGGCAGCAGGTGAGCGGAACAATAATTGCAGCTACGTAGTTCTTGAAGCAAGTTCGTGCTGGAGTTTGACAGGAGGTTGACAGCCCAAATTCCGGTTAGGAAGTGCTAACTAAGCTGTCCGTAAAATCCTTATTAAAAAAAACACTGAACAAAATAAGTCCAGATAAATGTCTAAAAAATAGCAACAGTAAAATAACTATTTAGCGTGGAGAAGCGGCGACATAATAATAATAATAATAATAATAATAATAATAATAATAATAATAATCATCACGCCAGCGTCCTCTCCAGCTGCATAATTACTTGACTTTCGGGAAAAAAAACAAAAGAAAACTCCAGATAAGGGATTAAGAAGGGGAAATTTATAGATTTGTGTCACATATAAAACAGTCCTGCAACGCTTTGCATCGCTTTGAATAAGAACATGTGAATGCTCGCTGGCTGCGCTGGGACAGGTGGGGGCATGGGTTAGGGGCCAAAAACTCTGCCCCTTCTGTTCTCTGATTGGTCCGGTCAAAAATCTACCGGAGAAATCGTTGTCTATGGGAGAAATCCCAGACTGTGCAGTGAAGGGAAATGAGAATTGAGCGGAGCTGTGCAGGAAGGCGAGGGCCAGGCTAGTCCAGCTCTGCTTCACGCCTCTTTTGGAGCCGCATTGCGGCTTCTTTTCTGAACACGTTTATTTGAGCTGGACCAACCCACATTCAACTGTGGTCTTATGAATGACCCGAGGGGAATTAAAGCCGGACTGGTCTGTGCGGGAAAAGCGCAGATCTGACTTATGAAAGGGGCTAGTGTAAGTTTCAGCCTGGCTCAGTAATGCCAAACCACCACCTTCCAACATCAGTAGAGAAGAGAGGGATGCACTCACCACTCTTAGCAAGGATAAAAACATCATAATTCTCTCAGCAGACAAAGGAAGGTGCACAGTGATTTTGAACCAGAAAGAGTATCATGAGAAAGTTATGTCACTCCTTAGTGACTTAACCACTTATGAACCACTGAAAAGAGATCCAGGAAGTGGTAACAAGAAGAAGTTGATAGATTGCCTGAAAAATTTGAAGCAGGACAAGGCTATTGACAGTATTCTGTACCATAGACTGTACCCAGGGGAGGTCATGCCAAGTCTGTATGGTTTACCCAAAATCCACAAACAAGGTGTACCTTTAAGACCAATTGTTAGCATGATTAACTCGGTCACTTACAATGTTTCCAAATATCTGGCATCTGTACTCATCCCTTTAGTTGGCAGCTCAGAACACCACATACAGAACACCATGGACTTTGTGGATAAGGTGAGGGATGTCATCATGGAGACTGATGAAACAATGGTCTCTTTTGATGTCACATCACTCTTTACGTGCATTCCTGTTGATGAAGCAGTAGAGGTGGTCTGTTTAAGGTTAAAATCAGACACCACTCTGAGCAACAGGACCACACTTTCCACAGAACAACTGTGTCAACTCTTGAAACTGTGCCTGCAGTCAACCTACTTCACATATGGGGAGCAATATTATAGGCAGAAACATGGGTGTGCTATGGGGTCTCCAGTTTCTCCTATTGTTGCCAACCTGTACATGGAGGAGGTAGAAAAGAGAGCCTTGACGTCCTTTTCAGGGAGACCACCAAGTCATTGGTTCAGGTATGTTGACGACACCTGGGTTAAAATTAAATCTCAGGAAGTCCAACATTTCACTGATCACATCAACTCTGTGGATAAATATATCAAGTTCACACGAGAAGATGTAAAAAATGGCAGGTTGGCTTTCTTGGACTGTGAGGTCTCAGTTTCTGATAGAGGAAATTTGCAAACTGAGGTGTACCGCAAACCCACCCACACAGACCAATATTTACAGTTTGACTCCCATCACCCTCTGGAGCACAAGTTAGGAGTCATCAGGACTCTGTATCACAGAGCAGACAGCATCCCCACTAAAGCCTGCAGTATAGCTCTGCGTTGGGCCGAATGCCGCTTGACGTGTGCGTGTTGCGCGCAGGCAGTTTACAGCATAGCTTAGCGCGAGGCTCCAGCGTTTTTGCTCCAAATTCTTGATGTCATTTGAGCAGCAGCAGGGCGGAGCGTTTACCTACGGGACAAATTGAGGTCACTGATTGATCATTTACTGACACGCCTACTGAATTGATTGACAGGTCGGGTGGGGAAAAAAGGCACGGGCTACGCAGCGGTTTTCTGTGTTTATATGTTAATAAAAAGTTCTAAAAAATAAAATAAAAACAGGGAGCACTGGTCCAGCTCACCAGGAAATATTTAGAACCTCCCGCAGCCACGTTGAACCCGAGTTTAATTCGCCCGTGACAAATTCATTCATTTCTCATCATTTCAGTCATGGAGTGAACGGAGAAGGAAACGATCACTGGACTTTTGGCAAAAAAAACTAAAGAAAAGGCCAGATCAGGGATGAAGAAGGGGAATTTAATACATTTGTGTCTCATACAAAACAGTCCGGCGCCGGGCAGTTTATTGTGAGATAATGCGCGCTCGTAAGCGGTCGTAAAATTTGAGCTTGGCGCGTTCACGCCCGTGTTCAAAGGCTTGTGCCGCGGCGTTCGCACGGCTTCGAGCAGCGTTCGGCCCAACGCAGAGCTATACTGGGGCCTTAACTCAGGAGCCAGACAGAAGGAGAAATCACACACAAAACAGGCTCTAGAGAAATGTGGATATCCTAACTGGGCCTTCCTGAAAGCAGAGAAGAAACCCAAACAGGACTCTAGCCAGCCATCAGGTGAAAAGAAGGAACCCAGACCAGTGGTATTTCCGTTTGTTGCGGGAGTTTCAGAGACATTGAGATATTTATTTTCTAAACACAATGTCCCAGTGGCTTTTAAACCCCAAAATACATTACAGCAAAGACTGGTTCATCCCAAAGATCCAGTCCCCCGGCACAAACAGAGTAATATTGTGTATGCTGTTCAGTGTCAGGAGGGCTGTGATCAGTCTTACATCGGGGAAACTAAACAGCCACTGGCCAAAAGGATGGCCCAGCACAGAAGATCAACATCATCAGGTCAGGACTCTGGTCTACACTCATCTCCAGGCCAGCGGTCACTCTTTCAGGGATGAAGATGTTCACATCCTTGATAGAGAGGAACAATGGTTTGAGAGAGGAGTAAAGGAGGCCATCTTTGTGAAAAGAAACCGTCCATCATTAAACGGGGGTGGAGGCCTCCGGGTTCAACTGTCCCCCTCTTACAATGCTGTTTTTGCTAGTATCATTCATTCATTCATTCAACCTTGGGGACTTCACAGAATGGTGTGAGTCTTCCTTTTTAAAACTAAATGTTTTCCTTTTTAAAACTAAATGTTTCTAAAACAAAGGAGATGATAATCGATTTCAGGAAAAATTCTTCAGTAACAGCTCCCGTGGTCATTGACGGTGAAGCTGTGGAGGTAGTGCAACAATATAAATACCTGGGAACTGTTTTCGATGATAAATTGACCTTTGACCTTCACGTGAATGCACTTTGCAAAAAGGCCCACCAGAGGATGTATTTTTATCGGAAGCTTTGTGGTTTTAATGTTGATTCAACTTTTATGAGAATGTTTTATTCATGTTTTATTGAGTCTATTTTAACCTTTTCCTTCATCTGTTGGTTTGGACTTTTGACCTGTAAGAACAAAAGCAAACTCTCGGGGATTGTCAGGATGTGCAGCAAAACTGCTGGCATAGACCTAAGGAACCTCGCAGACCTACACAAGGTGAGGTCAGTGAACAAGGCCAGGCAGATTCTGGCAAACCCTGATCATCCACTCCATGACGAGTTCAGGTTGCTCCCATCTGGACGCAGGTTTCTGCAACCCAGATGTAGAACGAACAGATTTAAAAACTCTTTTATCCCAGTAGCAATCAGGTTTCTTAATGCACACTAATTTTAACACTGTTATTTTAATGTTTTATTGTCTTGTGTTTATATGTGTATGTGTGTGTAAGTGCATATGTATGTATGAAACTGTGCACACCTATTGACTGCAAATCTAATTGCCCCTCGGGGATAATAAAGGAACTTGAATCTTGAATCTTTATTTAGTCAGGTAAATCTTTTGAACCTCATGGGCTCATTTACGAAAGCGACCTGCTAAAACTAAAGAACAATGAACAGCAATGGTAGAATTTCCTTAAACAATAAACAATAAACAAACAAACAATAAACAATAGAAAACAAAAGAGAGAAAAAAAAAATATATATATTTTTTTTTAACAAAGTATCAAAAAACTAGCAAAACATTATAAGGTATATGTATAAAATCAAAGACAGGAACAAATCTGCATTGGTTTTTGCCAGGATTCCAACAGATTCTGAAAACCATTTAGAGAAGTCAAGTTCGAGAGCTTCAGATCTTTTTGTAAGATATTCCATGAAGCAGGAGCGGAGTAGGAGAAGGCCCTTTTTCCAAGTTCAGTCCTCACTGACGGAACACTGCAGGTAATCATGTCCTGAGAGCGCACGCTGTAGCTGCACTCACGCAAAGACATGTAGGAGGAGATGTATGAGGGCAGCAGACCAAGAAGTGATTTGAAGATGAAAATGTACCAGTGGAAGAGTCTGCGTGAGGTTAATGATGTCCAGTTAACCAGTGAATACAGGGTGCAGTGGTGGGTACGATAATCACAACCAGTTATGAATCTTAGTGCACCATGATAGACAACATCCAACATCCGCAGGGTGCTTGTAGGAGCATTCATGTAGAGAATGTCACCGTAATCAATGGAGGGAAGGAAAGTCACAGATACAAGGCGTTTCCTAACATTCAGTGATAGACATGATCTGTTTCTGAAAAAGAAACCCAGTTTAACTTTCAGTTTCTTCACTAGGTTTTCCACGTGGAGTTTAAAAGAGAGATGTGAATCGATCAGGATACCCAGATATTTATAGGAATCAACAAACTCAATAGGGACACCATTTGAAGATAAAATCAGAGGAGGATCTGCTGGAACCGCCTTCCTATTTGAAAAAAACATCCCTTTTGTTTTATCAGCATTTAGGACAAGTTTGAGACGGAACAAATCTGACTGGATGATGTCAAAAGCGGATTGCAGTAACTGGAAAGCCTTAGCTACTGTTTTAGCTCGGCAATAAACAACTGTATCATCAGCATAGAAATGTAAGGATGCATCAGGGATGCAGTGACCTACATTAGCTATGTAGATTGTAAAGAGAGTGGGTCCTAAAACTGAGCCTTGTGGTACACCATTTTTAACTGTTAAATAGCTGGAAAAAGTACCGTTATGTTGAACACATTGCCTCCGATTGGAAAGATAGTTAGAAAACCAACCGATGGTGTGATCAGAGAAACCGATTTCTGAGAGCTTATGACACAGGATGTTATGATCCACAGTGTCAAAAGCTTTAGACAGGTCTAAGAAAAGTGCAGCACAATAGTCCTTAGCATCCAATGCTTCAACAACATCATTCAGAACCTTCAGAGAAGCAGTTGTTGTGCTGTGTTTTTTCCTGAAACCAGATTGATGAAGAGGTAAGATGTTAAATGAGTCCAGATAGTTTTTGATCTGAGAGTTTATCAGTTTTTCTAGAACCTTGGCTAAGATGCAGAGTTTAGAGATCGGTCGATAATTGTTCAATGAGGTGGGGTCACCTCCCTTCAGCAAAGGAAGAACAAAGGCTGTTTTCCAAGCATCCGGAATGGTGTTTTGGCTTATGGACAGATTAAAGATGTGGGTCACAGGGACTGTGATGATATGAGCAGCCAGCCTTAAGAAGTAAGGTGGAAGTTCATCTGGACCTGCAGATTTTTTAGGATCAAGATCATTTAACAGTTTATTTACCTCACTGACTGAGAACGGAGAAAAAGAGAAGGTGTGATTAACAGATGGTTGACTTGTAGGAGGGATTTGATTTGTAGAAGTTTGATTATTAGATAAAGTGGCTGATTTTCCGTTTGTAACTGTGTCAAATAATGAACTAGAAGCAACAAAATGTTTATTGAAACAGTTCAGGATCTCGTGCTTATTTGACACAGGAACAGAGTCAACAAGAAATTGTGATGGGAGGTCAGATGATTGGGGGGTGCCTGAGAGAGATTTGATGGTTTTCCAGAATTTTTTAGGATCGTTTAGATTTTTGGAGGTCTGAGATAAGAAGTAGTTACGTTTTGCGGCTTTGATGGCAGTTGTACATTTATTCCTTAGCTGCCGAAATTTCAACCAATCAGTGTCTGAGTGTGATTTTCTTGCTGCGGCCCAAAGATGATCTCTCCAGTGCAGGAGATCAGCTAGTTCAGGAGTAAACCAGGGGCTGTCACGGCTCTTTATCCTGAACTGCCGGAAAGGTGCGTGTTTGTTTACAAAGAGAATGAAACTATCGTGAAAATAGTTCCAAGCGGTGTTCACGTCATTGATTTGTAGGATACGTTGCCAATCAAAGAGGGATAGATCCCAAAGGAATGACTGTTCACTGAAACGTTTCAAATCCCTTTTTTGAATTATTCTGGGCTTAGCAGGTGGAAGTTTAGTAGATCTAAGAGCTGCTATTACGGAATGATCACTCAAAACGTTGGCAAATACACCTATACCAGGAAATTTGTGAGGTGCATTTGTGAAAAACAGATCTAAGATAGAAGATTTTTCGGGACATTTTATGTTTGGTCTGGTAGGAGAATCGATAAGTTGTGTTAGATTGAGAGATAGGCAACATTCCTTGAATTTATCACAGAGGGGGGTCGACTTATTCCAATCAATGTTGAAATCTCCAGCCAAAACAATCTCATTGTGTTTTAAATTTCCTATGAATTCAGTCAGGGAGGACAGAGCTTCAGGTGTTGCGGAGGGGGGACGATAACAACCAACAACAGTTAAGGGCTGACCTCCTTTCAAAGTGATGTTCACAGCTAAAGCCTCAAACTGGTTTGCGATTGTTTTTTTAGATGCAATCCTGGCAGCCAAAGAATCTCTGATGTAAATAGCGACTCCACCTCCCCTTGTATTACGATCACAACGATAGATCTTAAATTCATTGATTGCCAAGTCATTTTTCAAAACAGAATTGTTGAGCCAAGTTTCAGAGATAACGATCACATCTGCCCCAGAAGAAGTGATTAGGATTTTCAATTCATCAAGTTTTTTTAGAAGGCTACGAGCGTTTACATGCAGAAAACGGAGACCTGAAATATTTTTAAACTCATTAGGTGTACAGTAGTTAGTGATTGGCCCTGGGTTTGGCTGAATCCCTGAGATCAATAACAACATTAATATCAGACATTTACTTGACTTCTTTGTCAGTGATGTGTAATTACAGGAGTTAACAGTGTGACATTTTGCCCCCATAATTGAACCATGTGAAACATTAATGAAGATACGATCATTCAGAGCCCAAAAACAATGAAAGTCGCAGTGATGGGCAGATCCAGATGAGTTGATAAGATTTAGTGATTCCAGGTAGTCTGAGAACTGAAAATAATGACAGTAATATGAATGATGCAGAAAAGTCTCTGACCATAAAGCGTCACAATTTAAGTGTGCAAACAGTTCCTTTGAGGAGGCCCAACTACAGTTTGTGTGATAGAGTGTGATGCCCCCCTGTGAATATGAATGGATGTGGTCCTGGTTAACACAAGCTGGATCCAGAATCAACGGGTAGAAACAAGCAGTTTGCAGCAAACAGCAGAGTGTGATGCCAGAAATGCCTCTTAAAATTAAAGGCATGATTGTAGCCTGTATCAGGACAGCAAAGGGACAACAGCGTGAACAGCACCAAACAACAGCAACAGCAGCTCCTGATCCTCAGCGGCGCACGATTCTCTCTGCCCATCTGATCCACAAGTAGCTCCCCAACAGTGTGGAACAGGCACCAAACAGCGACGATCCTGATCCTCTGCGCTTCACTCTCCGCTCGTCTGATCCACAAACAGCTCTCTTCCGCGCTTCACTTTCTGCTCGTCTGATCCACAAACAGCTCTCGGTGTGAAAACAGGCACCAAACAGCGACGATCCAGATCCTCCGCGCTTCACTCTCCGCTCGTTTGATCCACAAACAGCCCACAACAACGAAATGAGGCTCTTTAAAGTTATCTGCAGCAGGTAAGATGTTTATTGTTGAGCTCACAACAACAAATGAGGCTCTTTAAAAAAAAGAAGAAAAAAAAGCCATCTCCAGAAAAAAACACAGCAAGTCCAGAGGGGCTGAAGCCTAACAGAACCTCTCAGCTCCAGAGTTATTTCAGCAGCAGATCAAACATCCGCACGTCCCTCAGATGAACGCGCATGAGAGCACAGAGCAGAGAGAGCGCAGCTCCAGTCAGGTCCAGTCAGCTGCAAGCACACGCGCGCAGGTTCCACGGAGGTGAAACAGACTTAATGTGGACTTAATGTAGGTGATGTCCCCACAGCCAGTTCGGTTCGGTTCTGGTCCAGTCAAAAACACCTCCCCCACGCTCACGCACCAGGTACGCTTTCTTCCCCCCACGCCACGAGGTCAACAAAGGACAGCAGAAAAAATCAGCAAAAGTAAAAAACTTCCCTGCTAATGTTGTTGAAAACCAGGAGAAACCACAGGAGAACCACAGGAGAACCGCAGATCCAGGTGGAACGTTCAAACGGGGTCCAGTGAGTGGCAGAAGAAACACCGGGTCTTCGTGGGCGGCTCTCCGGCTTTAGGGCTCACCTGGCCGGGCAAGAATGACCGATGGGGTGAGCTCCCGAACCTGGTCCGACAGAATTTTTTTGAACGGTCCCGTCTGGCTCTCTGAGTTACTGAACACCGAATTCAGATGGAAGATGGACCAGCTTTGGTCCAATTTGAAAAAACGGGTCAGTTTGATGATAAAAGACTCAGAGAGACCAGAGGTGCTGCCGCTCCTGACCTCGCCGGAACCGGAAGTGACTCAGCCCTCTGTGAATAGCAAACAACCATCAGGATGCTAACGATCCATCGGCAGGCTGATGGTCCTCCTTGATCATGTGAGCAGCTGGTTTCGGTTGTCATCAGCCAACTGGTTGATCCACTGTGAGAGGGTGCTATTTATGAGACTGAGCTGAATACAGCTTCTCAGACTGAAGAAGTCTTTCGGACGAAAGACGAAACGTTTCTACAGTTTTTTTGCTTTGTTTTGTTTTGTTTTTTGAATGACCAGATGACCAGACTTAGCTTTTTTAGATTTTTCTACCTGTATTATTGAGCATGCATCAGGGCATTTTTCTGTTTGATCAATGTCTGGGTAAAGTGATCGTCCCATTCAGAGCCGTATAAAGCCCTGGTGCTGGTCCCATTCAGCACACAGCATAGGGTCTCAAATGACTAATGCAAGGGAAGTGTGCCACACAAAAGATTCAAAACAGAAAATAATCTGATATGTCAGCAGAGATGGGATATGGCTCTTTAAAGGGAGCCTGATCAAGATCTGTTCATTTCATTCAATTACAAACGATGATGACATCATGACATAGATCCCTATGTAGAGCACTACGTAGAGCATGTTGATGTTACTGCATAGGCTGTGCCACTACGTAGGTCACTACTACATGACCTACGTAGTGACGTGATTTGCAATAGTCCCTCCTTACTTTGCAGTTTGACTTTCGCAGACTTGCTCTTTTGCGTTTTTTCAAAGTAAGATTGGACATAATACACAACTGGCTGATTGATGGATGAATGAATCGCATGGACGGTTTATTTAAAATAAATTATTTAAAATAATTTAGCACCTGCTAGATCTTTAGGTGCATGGAGATCATGACAGGCTGCAGAACGGAGCTTCTCCATGCACCCCCGCATCTCTCCTCCTGCTGAAGCAGCTTCATGAATGTTAACCCTTTGCTGTCCAGCTGCACCAATCAACTTTTGTCTTCCAACTCAAAATTCTAAGTATGACAACGTATGTCATAAAATCATCATGATCACAAAATATAAAAGTGTCAAAATTTATTTTAAATTATTTTAGAACCTTTATGTTCAGTTGTTAGTGCAACTGACTCAGTTGAAATGTACTCAGTTGAACTGAGTACATTTCTGCTCTGTGCTTCTGTTAACCCTTTGCTGTCCTGTTGCGCTTCTCTTCTCTACAATTTAAATACTGTAATATTTTAAATAAACAGGGTTGTTTATTTAAAATATTACAGTATTTATATTTAAATAGTTTATTTACACAGAAGGAGGGAGATTGGGAGGTGATGAGTGTGAATGCAGCGGAGAAGTGAGCGTGGCAGAGAGCGTTGACAGTGAGTGGAGATCATGACATGCTGTAATTTAGCAGATGCTGATTCCACTATAATAATAATAATAATAATAATAATAATAATTAAACACTAATCTGCTAAACAAAAAATTTTGTTCTGCTATTAGCTGTTAGCGGATTAGCTGAACTGTGCCCACCACTGCTCATAACGTAGGTCACTACTCAGGTCATGTTGATGTCACTATGTAAGTCACTATTTAAATCATATGTGATCATATGTAGGTTGCACATAGTGATGAACGAAGTAAGGGCCATACCACGACATGTCAAGCGCCTCCCACTCCACTCCTTGAGAGCAACTACAACTGCTGTGTTCCTTCCTGTTCTTCTTCATCTCAGTAAAAAAAAAAGTAAAGTGTGTGGGGTGTGTGGGTTCTGCCTAAAAGGAGGAGGAAACATTTTAAAATGAGTGAGTTATTATCAGTGACTGGGTTCCCATCATTCATTTAAAAGTGTTGGATCTTCACGTCACATCTGTCAGTCAACAACTGATGCTTCTAATGTTTACCACATTCGACGAGTGAACCCTCAGACAAATATACCCTCTGACATAATTCTGTTGGTTTTACAGGTTAACTCAGTTTGTTTTACTCGTTTAAAAAAAAGCTACATATGGTCATCGATTTTTAAAATATGAAGGTTGTTTGTCTCTATGTGTCCATATGATGGACTTCGACCTGTCCAGAGTGTCCCCCTGCCTCTCACACAGTCACTGCTGGATATGGGCACCATTGACCCCTGTGACCTGAAAAAGGAAGAAGCAGGTAAAGAAAATGGATGGATGGATGGATGGATGGAACCTTCACAGTCTACATATTTCTGCTAGACTTATTCACAAAACGTGTGTTAAAATGAAGCCAACACTCGAATATTAGAATAGAATTGAGTGACGAATTGTCAGTTAGCTTTTTTTTATTTTAAATGAGGGTTGGTATAATTTTTTCTTCTTTTTTTTTTGCAATGAGACAGTTTGTTTTCCAAAAAAGGCAACAGTGGAAAGGAAAAACTCCCTTTTAACTGGAAAAATCCTCCAGCAAATCCAGGTAAACAGAAAAAACAAATGTAATTTTATGATTTTACGCAGCTGTTTTCACATCAGCCACTTTCCTTCCTTTGATTTGACCACAGCACGTATAAACACGAGCCACTTTTCAACTTGTTATAGCTTATTTGGTTAATTATTCTGTGTAATGTGTTGTTTTTTCATGGAATTACCCTTTCTGTATAGATTTTACTCATATTTGTTTTATTTCAGATCATTCAAAGAGTATATATATAT
>JBBPBX010024522.1:23939-34803 GCA_038048925.1 Garcialebias charrua
TTGTTCCTGTTTTATTTTTTATTTTTGTAAAGAAAATTTCACTTTATTTCTGATATCAGTCACTGAACTATTTGAGGGTCTCCCTGACCATAAACGTGCTGCAGATGTTTTTACTCTGTTGGTCATCTTGGTCATAGCCATGATGCTTCACATCTGTTCCAGTGTGAGAACGTTCAAGTGAGATCTGGGAACAACGCAAATGAATAACCGTCAGAGAAAAACTGATTACCGTATTTTTCGGACTATAGGTTGCACCTTTTAATGTTTTTTTTTTTCAAGGCCTGCGACCTATACACCAGTGCGATCTATTTATGGATTTTTTTCCATATTTTTAGACCAATTTTTGACTCAGTTATGACCCTTTTTCACTTTAGCAGAAAATGGTGCAGTACCACTTTCGGCCGCTAGGGGCGCAGTGCAGTACCACTTCCAGAGGAGTACACCGACCCAAGAAGAAGAAGACCGTTTCCAGCTCATGTGTCCGAAAAAAAGCTCCTCTGCTCGGACTGCCTCTGTCGGCCTCCTGGTCTGGATGTATAGCTTCTGTTAGCTCTGTTTGTTTGCAAGATAAGTCAAGAACCACTCAGCGGATTTTTCTGAAACTTACAGAATGGAATCACAGTGTGGACGTTTACAAGTGAGTAGCTTTATTAGATGTTTGAGATTAAAATAAAAAAAATGATCTTTTATTAGCATAGCTTCTTTTAGCTTGTGGTTGTATTTCTGTTTACGTTATAAATAGCTTCGAAACCAATCGTGTATATTTATTTCTGCTTACAGAGTAATTATAAGGCTCCAATGTACTTAACTATGTCCTGGAGAAAAAATTTGAGATGAGATTAGATTTTTTATTCGTGTCAGAGGCGGACTCGTCTCGTGTTTAGCTTCTGTTTACGTTATAAATAGCTTCGAAACCAATCGTGTATATTTATTTCTGCTTACAGAGTAATTATAAGGCTCCAATGTACTTAACTATGTCCTGGAGAAAACATTTGAGATGAGATTCGATTTTTTATTCGTGTTTTCAGAGGCGGACTCGTCTCGTGTTAGCCTTCGTTTTATATCCGTGTACTTCTGTTTACATTATAAATAGCTTCAAAACCACTCGGTGTATATTTTTTCTGCTTACAGAGTGTAATTATAAGGCTTTAATGTACGTTACTATGGTCTCGAGAAAACATTTGAGATGAGATTTGATTTTTTTATCCGTGTCAGAGGCGGACTCGTCTCGTGTTTAGCTTCTGTTTACGTTATAAATAGCTTCGAAACCAATCGTGTATATTTATTTCTGCTTACAGAGTAATTATAAGGCTCCAATGTACAGTACTTAACTACTGTATGTCCTGGAGAAAACATTTGAGATGAGATTCGATTTTTTATTCGTGTTTTCAGAGACGGACTCGTCTCGTGTTAGCTCATGTTAGCAGACATTAGCAGCAGAGCTAAACACTCGGTCCATATTGCCGGGTTGACTCAGCGGTCACGCGGCGCGTCAGCGGTGGATGACGCGTTACGTCGGCGGTGACGTAGGTGCGACCTATACACCGGTGCGACCTATTAATGTTTTTTTTTCCCAATTTTTTGGCAATAATTGGACACTGCGACCTATATTCCGGTGCGACCTATAATCCGAAAAATACGGTATAATAAATTTTACGAAATGCCTATTTTTTGTTTACTGTTTGGATGTTTGGCATTTATTAATAATGAGAACAAATACAGAGCTTGGTTTAGGTCAGGGGTGTCCAAAACATTTTCATATGTGGGCCACAAAAATGTGAATTTAACTCTCAATGAGAACAATATTTTGGAGAACAAACTAATTTTGGTGGAGAAAGAGTTTTAAATAGTTGTAGATCCAAAACATAAAAAGCCTCGTAAACACTAAGCTTATATTTTTTTAAATTAAAAATGATTTCACTTGTTTGATTTAATGGGTCTGTTTGTTGTTTTCTTCCATCCATCCATCCATCCATCCATTTTCTATCCGGGGTCGGGTCGCGGGGGTAGCAGCCTAAGTAGGGATTGTTGTTTTCTTGTGTTTGGGAAGTTCATTTTAGTCTGTTCTCAGCTAGGCCTGTCATGATAAATAATAAATTAATTAATCGCATGATAAATGAGAAGTACCAACCTCATTTTCATTTATTGGCTTTTTCATTTCTTCATGTCTCTTTCTTTCTACTGAAGACACGACTGAACTCCGGTGTTCTTCACTGACCCCTCCCTTTCTCTTTAAAATCAGTTTCAACCATCCAAAATCGTGTTTTTGGATGGTTAAAAGCAGCTAAGCTGAGAAGCTAAGCTACGAGCTAAGCTAGCAGGCCAACCTCAGGAAAAAACCTCTGTCTTGTCAAAGCTCCAAAATTCATGGTTGAAACCCGTGCCTTTGTCTAAAAAGTTGCTTTTCTCTGCAAAAAGAAGCTGAAAACTTGTTTTTTTTTTAATTAAAAGCTTTGTGTGAAAAATGTTATGCTAAAGATCCTGATGCATGCTCAAGGCTATGCTATAGCTATCTATACTAGCTATGTTAAAGAGCTCAAACCACACCGAGTATCTGTCATTTTGATAACCGAAAAACAGGAATGAGAGACAGCCCACGTCACATCAAGGGGCATCCCTCCTATTTTTCTTAAAGACTGTGTAAAGTGAATTTCAATATTTTCTTCAATAAACATTATAAATGTCATAATTGTAATCTTGTAAATGAGTAAAAAGTCTCAAAATTGTAGCTCAATTAATTTTGGAGTTATAGATCAAACTTTGTTTAAAGATATGTCTGTTTCAGGATTTTTTAGGCGTGGTTTAAATGTGACCGAGTTTCGTCACGCGGTCTAAAGCCCCACCCCCTGCAGCTCCAGCCGTATAAATTAGTTTTTCGCCTCGGTGGATCCGTTCACTCGCGAATCGCAGATAGCATCAGATAGCAATAGCATAGATATTTTGTTCATTGTTAGCTAGCTAATCAATTATGCCTCGTTCCTGCATCTTCCCTGGATGTCGCAATGGTCAGGGCACCCGCTACCGACCGTCTCCCTCCAGGACACCGCCGCCGCCTTTCCTGCACCTGACGGCGGGATAATGTCGCGTCCAAACTTAGTAAGTTGCCGTTTGTGCTTATTATTTTAAATAATCTAAGTGTTGACCATTTAGTGCACAGTAACTACCGAATGTAATAAATGTACAAATCATAACGTGTTTTTATACCGCATAGTTTTATTCATTCATTCATTCATTCAACCTTTATTTATACAGGCTAGCCTCGTTGAGTCACGGGGACTCATTTACAAGAGGGACCTGTCTCACTCACACCAAACAACCATCCACTCTCACACTCACACCTAGGGTCAATTTAGAGTCACCAATCAGCCTAACAAGCATGTTTTTTGGTCTGTGGGAGGAAACCGGAGTACCCGGAGGAAACCCACGCATGCACGGGGAGAACATGCAAACTCCACCCAGAAAGGCCCCGGACCGGGATTTGAACCGGCAACCTTCTCGCTGAGAGGCAGCAGCTCTACCAGTTGTGCCACCGTGCTGCCCAAGGGTTATACTCGGTTTATACCGAGTATCTGTAATAGGTGTTTCTTTTCTTTCTTTTTCTTCTTTTTTTTTATTGCTAAGCCTGTGCCCTACAAGTTCACAAGCTCCTTTTTTGCTAAGAAAATGCGACAGGTCCATTGCATACTTAGTTATCAACGTGATTACTCTTTATTTTAATCACCAACACAGACCCCGCATGCGATGTGACCGGGTCGGACCGGGTGCAGCGAGTCCGCTCAAATAGCGCTTATTATTAAACACATAACAGCGTAGTTATTAATTATAGTTGTGTCCTCAACTTTAAAAACAAAACCAGAGTTGTTAGTGCACTAAAAACAGCGTAACTCTTGGAAAAATGAGCTGCTGTTACAGCCAGAACTCAGATAAAAACAGAGCAGGTTTACTGCTGCACCTGTCTGCCTCTCCACATACATAGCTCAGCTCAGGGGGCAGGACACGGCGCAGTACTGCGCTGAAACCACACCCACGCGCTGACACGCCCCAGCGTTTCAGACCAGGGCACAATTATGATTTTTCATTATTTTTGAGACTTAATTTTATAAGGTAAACAATGTTTTTAATCAGTCAGATTTATATGGGTGATTAATAACACATATTTATGCCGTGTGACAAACTCAAAACACAAATTTAATTTTACTTTACACGGTCTTTAAAGAGACACGCTGCTCGCTCCCTCACTATCCATCCTTTTATTCAAACCATTTCATACTGCTATCCATTGGTCAGGAAAGGTACTACACATAAAAATTAACCAACATTTCTTCTTAAATTTGACATTTACTAATTGTCAAATTTCAAACAATATTATCGTTTATCGCAATAAAAATTCTGAGCAACAAAAGCATAATATGGGTAAGTGTCCTTTTAAAAGGGGGTCGATTAGCCTTCTGGACCACGGACGGCCCAAAATGCTGATCAAAGTTCTGAAAAATCGTCCAGCTGTCAGTCACTACAAAAGATTCGTAGAAGGTTTGATAAAGTTGATCAACTCGTATGCAGATGATACCACGTTATATTAATTAAAAATGTCCAGTTTCCCTCTTGATTATTTTATCAACTGCAATATTTAGCCAAGTTTTATAAATCATTATCCAAAAGTCTCCTTTCTGGTAGAAAACAGTAAAGTTTTTTTTTTTATTGCTTTGTACCATGAAGTGAAAAAAAAAATTACAGCCAAAGGTTTGTATTTTGTTTAATATTGCTCATTTTGAGAAGACTACAGTATTTTTCATCCGTTTTGCTGTTAAACCTAAACATTGTATACAAATGGATTACCAATGAATTTGCAGAAAGTCTGCATCGACCCGCATGCTGGCCAAAATTAAACTACAGTATTCTTAAACAGTTTAAGAATAGTTTAAGTTAAACTGCAGTTGTGGGCCACGCAAAATCACTCGAAGGGCTGCAAATGGCCCTCGGGCCGCACTTTGGACACCCGCGCTTTAGGTGATGATTATCATGGCAACAACTTCAAAGCATTCAGGTCAGACGGCTCATTCTTCAACGATTACATTATACAGAAGTCGGTTTTTGATGAAGACTACAGCAAGCCCTCGAGTTACGTCAGGGATAGGGACCTACGTGTGTGACTTAGGTCGATGTTGTCGTACCTCGCGGACCAAAAACACCTGCCTGTCGTAGGTCCGCGTTTCTGACATAGGTCGCGGCTATACCGCTAACGGAGCGCCGCACACATATTTAATGGCATGAGACTGAACAAGCAGACATACTAGGCCATGAACATGCACAGAACTGTACAGTAAATGAATACAGTACTGTACAATAAATAAAAAATATAATGTCTTACTTTGAGCTGGTCAAAGCCTGCCTTCGTCTTTTAGTATTAGCTCGGGTGCGAGCTCCCCCAGCTTCCTTACGCTCCACACGCACACACGTGGTCAAAACTGTTTAAAAGAATGACTGTTAGCTTCTTAACTTCATACATTTGGAGCCAGAAAAAAAAAAAACTTACTGAAAGCCGTTTCTCCGCGATGTCCTCCATCCAAAACAAGCTCGGCGTTAGCTACGGTTAGGCCCCGCCATTAGCAGCACTGGTTAGCATGTCAGTTCATTCAAAAAGGCTGTCGGCTTTGTATCTCCGCGTTAGCTCGGTGTCCCCCGACTGCCAGGCGGACATTTGCGGCGAGCTCCCGGCCGCAGATGGCCCCTCCGCGGCATGTCGGCTCGGTGTCTTCGCCTGTGTTTGCTGCTCTGTTAGCTGCTGTCGTTAGCATGTCGGGCGGCGTTGTTGGAGCCATCGCGGGGCGATCCGCGGCTGCTCAGGCATCGGCTTTGTATCTCCGCGTTAGCTCGGTGTCCCCCGACTGCCAGGCGGACATTTGCGGCGAGCTCCCGGCCGCAGATGGCCCCTCCGCGGCATGTCGGCTCGGTGTCTTCGCCTGTGTTAGCTGCTCTGTTAGCTGCTGTCGTTAGCATGTCGGGCGGCGTTGTGGCCGCGATCGCAGGGCGATCGGCGGCTGCTCCTCCGGACCTGAGACGTCCACAGAGTTGACCGAGTGTTTCCAGCTAATTTATCCGTATGAGGCAACCCTGATCGGGCACACGGAGCCAGCTGACAGTAGCCTCTGGAGCTCCATTGACCGCAGTTCTGTTGTAAAATGGCGACCGGAAACGACCGGAAGTTGCGTAAATACGATAAATTTCTAATCAAAACGTAAAATTAATAATTATACTTTATTTATAAAGCCATTTAAAACAACCACAGCTGCAACAAAGTGCTATACACATGAAATTAATAACTTTTAAACACACACAAAAAAATAATAATAATAATATATATATATTTTTTTTTAATCATATTTTTATTAAATATGATAAAATCGTAAGTCTGAGTTGCCGTAGGTCGCAGGTGTCGTACCTCGAGGGTTTCCTGTATTGGCGTTTTGTTTGAGACAAGTTGTACTGAATAAATCCTCTTCGTCCCTCAACTGGACGTCCATGTAAACATATCGCTGCATCTCTGCTAAAATCATAAATCAGGAAGTGAAAAACTGTATTTAGCAGGTAATACTCTTGGTTTTCTGTTTTTGTGTTTGTAATTTTAGGAACAATGACCCAGCTGTTTCTCAAAACTCAAGTTATCAGATTTTCGTTTCTTATCCCATAATATTCACTTCCATCCATCCATCCATTTTCTTCTGCTTATCCAGGGTCGGGTCGCGGGGGTAGCAGCCTAAGTAGGGAGGCCCAGACTTCCCTCTCCCCAGCCACTTGGAGCAGCTCCTCTGGGGGAATCCCAAGGCGTTCCCAGGCCAGCCGAGAAACATAGTCCCTCCAGCGTGTCCTGGGTCTTCCTCTGGGTCTCCTCCCGGTGGGACATGCCCGGAACACCTCACCAGGGAGGCGTCCAGGAGGCATCCTAACCAGATGCCCGAGCCACCTCAACTGGCTCCTCTCGATGTGGAGAAGCAGCGGCTCTACTCCGAGTCCCTCCCGGATGACTGAGCTTCTCACCCTATCTCTAAGGGAGAGTCCAGACACCCTGCGGAGAAAACTCATTTCAGCCGCTTGTATCCGAGATCTCGTTCTTTCGGTCACAACCCAAAGCTCATGACCATAGATGAGGGTGGGAACGTAGATCGATCGGTAAATTGAGAGCTTTGCCTTTTGACTCAGCTCTCTCTTCACCACGACAGACCGGTACAGCGCCCGCTTCACTGCGGATGCTGCACCTATCCGCCTATCGATCTCACGCTCCAGTTTTCCCTCATTCGTGAACAAGACCCCGAGATACTTAAACTCCTCCACTTGGGGCAGGACCTCCTCCCCCGACCCGGAGAGGGCACGCTACCCTTTTCCAGCTCAAGACCATAAATATACAATATACTGCTCTGAAAGTCGCGCCTATCTCTCTTCCAACAATTTACCAAAAAATATTCACTTATATAAGCAAAACCAATTAAGTGTGAAAACAACATTAAATTTAGTGTGTTTGCTCAGGATGGTTGCTTGCAGGCTGATTTGAGTCTTGGATAACATGCATGTGTGTGTAAGCATCTTAATCATGATGGTGTGAAGTGTTACTCTGCTACAATGACTCACACCGCTCCTCTCTTGGTTTTATTTATTTTTTCTGATCACATTTACTAGGGGCATTAGTCCAACCCCACTCCACTCTCTGAACAACCCCGTTCCAGTTGGCTGATGGTGTGTTTGTGTTCTGTTATGCTTATCTTTCATTTTCTGCTAAGGAGAAAAAGACAGATGATGTCTTTTTTTGGAACAGAGGCCTTTCTGACGTGTTTCCCTCTCTCCTGGCCTTTTCAGGAGCGTTTGAGGAGCGATTCTGTTTGTGTTGGGGGCATTTCACCCATAATACGGTGTGCTGAGGCATTAAGAGGGATTGGCTAAGAGGAGCCGCTCCTTATTAGTCGTCTTGGCTGGCTGTAAGAGGCTTTTTCTGCTTGGAAATGGGGTTAAAAACAGCGAACAAAAGCCAAAATATGTTAATAAAAAAAGAGAACTGACTCTTTCTGCTGTCAGAACAAAAAGGAACCTGTTCAGAAAAAAAATCTCGCTTTGAATTGTCAATTACTTCCTTTACCGAACAGACGCTTATTGTTTTGTGACATGAGTTTTATAGGTTTAACAAAGAACAGTCAAAACATCTTCAGGATTGCTGTCTTTCAAGCTGAAAACATAAAATAAAATAAAAAACTGGATGGTTTTAGCTGCAGAATGTGATCTGATCAAACTGAATCAGGCTAAAAATGCTAAAGAAAACGAATCAGTCCAAACTGCAGCTACAGTTGTGATTTTCTGCTAGAACTAAAATCGGATCTAAATTACGGTAAAATGAAACGAGAAAAAACAGATCTCCTGGTCATTGTTCCCTGACACTTTCTCCACTGTGGGCGTCTGTTTACCACCCTCAGACGTAACAGAAAGGAACCACAGACCCAGAATACTGTAGGTTGTAAATTTAATCACAATACTGTAACATGTAGTTCACTGTCTGATAGTTTTATTTCTGTTGAAACAGACACAAATGCTGATTAATTGGTTTTTCATTAAATTTGAATGTAAATGAAACCTTTGTTTTGGATTAATTATTTATGTTGACCATTTAAACCGACAGAGCAGAACTGGACTCATTTATTCACCAACCATGTGTAAATGTGTGTGGACGGACAGCTGGCGCTGCCATTGATTGCACGGCTAATTGAGCGACTCAGTGCCTGGACTGACCCACTAGCTGTGTGCAGTTTTGTTCACTGTTGTCAGCCAAGCCTGCACAACTTTGAAGTCGTCTTTATCAGTAAAAGTTTGATAAACCGAGCTCGTCTGCACGCTGACATTCTGGTTCATGGGCCGGATTAGTGTCTTAACTGCAGCATTTATGCCTTTTTATTTCCTTTTGTAGACCGAGCTGTTTGGAGGGAGGAAAGAGGAATGCAAAAAGCAAAGCATTTGCAACGTTTCTATTAATATTGCTTCAAATTTCGTTAAACATGTGGTTCACATTTACAGACTTTGCTCGTTTGCTTTAGTCAGTTTTGGTTTAACATTTTCAACACTGAAATAATCACCTAAAAATAAAGCTGGAGAAGGAAAGAGAGCTCACAATCATGAAAGTAAACAAAGCTCAGCTATTTGAACATTTCACATTTTTACAGTAAAAAAGAAGAACGGAGGGGAAAAGAAAGCCTGGCCATGTTTTCTTGGTATGCATTTCTGCTCTGAAAGTCGCACCTATCTCTCTTCCAACAAGCTCATCTGTCTCGATAATGAACCTGTGGAGCGGACTGCTGAGGTGACACCAACTCCATCACTCCTCTTCTTATTCTCTGCTCTCACTATTGTTCTTTTGGCTAACCTCATAACAACTAGCATGCAGTTTAGCGCTGCAAGATACTAAAGTCTAGTACTTTAACAATAACAGATGTTTTGCATGATGCACAACCCTAAATTCAAAAAAAGTTTGGAGTTTGTTTAATAAAAACAGAAAGCAGTGATTTGCAAGTACGGCTGCACGATGTTGGATTTTTGGCCGATATGCCGATATTTTAAAACTTATTCGGCCGATAATCGATGCCAATATGATACAGATATTTTATATACGTTCTTTTATCAGAACATAGCCCTCTCTCTTATTTAGGCTTATTTGCTACAAAAATTGTGCAACGGCTGTAAGAGCTGGTGACATATATTCAGTAACAGCCATATGGTTTTCATAGCACTTTAACTTATATTAAATGAAAAGTGTTAAATATTATTTATTAGCAGTCACCTGCGATGCTGTCTCACTTGTGGAGGCTTGTTCCAGGTTCCTAGCGGCAGTGTGGGACCCTCTGCACTCCTGTGCATGAAGGACAGACTTTAAAGATCAAAGTTTTTGTCTATCCATTTGTGTCGTAAGACTAATCATGCTAACGGGGCTAACACAACGTCCAAATGTCTGTGGTAAAACTCACCCAAGTGCTATCGGCTATTAGCTTCTCTATGACATCGGAAATGATGGCTTGTAACTCGGGTAACGTTATGTCAGAAAAATATCTCCGACTGCGGACAATGTAGCGAGGCTCAGCATACTCCATAAATCTTTGGAATCCGACATCCTCACCAACAAAAATAAAACATCCACACCGCAGACATTTTGAAAATGCCTCTCCGCCATGAGATTGGGTAGACGCACGTGACATCATCGCGTTACACTGCCGCTGCAGGCAAAAACTGCACTTTTTATACCGGCGAGTTATTTTAATGGAATGGCTGATGTCCGATATTGAAATTAACGTTTATATCGGCCAATACCAAAAAATGCCGATAATATTGTGCATCCCTATTTGCAAATCTCATAAAACAATTTTTTCCCCACAAGGCATCATAATAAACATCTGAAAAGTTTATAAATTTTCCATCAGAATGTCTATTTAGAGATTTTGAGAGACAACAAAATGACCATGCTATGAATAAGAAAGAGCTGGAGGAACATTTCATAACTACTGTATTTTTCAGCCTATAAGTCACAGTTTTTTGCAAAATTTGCATGCCCTGTGACTTCTACACTGAAATGACTTATTTATGGATTTCCCCCCATATTTATAAATCAAATTTTGACTGATATTTGACCGTTTTCATTCATTCTGACATTGAAAATATTTAACACTACCATTTTCAGCTGCTAGATGGCACTCGAGTAGTATGGCATGCTGTTGTGTCATGTAATAGGTAAAAGTGGTTATTAATGACACAATCGGTTTGCCATATATTGCCACCTTTGTCCAGCTCCGGGATCATGCCTGGAGCAACCGTCAAATCAGCTTCTTTTTGCTGGCTCCCC
>JBBPBX010024523.1:0-15816 GCA_038048925.1 Garcialebias charrua
GGTGGCAACCTTCGAACCCGGTGGTGGACACCGGCAGTGAGGGATGCTGTCGGGCTGAAGAAGGAGTCCTATTGGGCCTTTTTGGCTTGTGGGACCCCGGAAGCAGCCTATTGGGCCTTTTTGGCTTGTGGGACCCCGGAAGCAGCTGATAGGTACCGGCAGTCCAAGCGGCATGCGGCTCGGGTGGTTGCTGAGGCAAAAACTCGGGCGTGGGAGGAGTTCGGAGAGGCCATGGAGAATGACTTCCGTACGGCTTCGAGGCGATTCTGGTCCACCATCCGGCGTCTCAGGGGGGGAAAGAGGTACGCGACCAACACCATTTATGGTGGGGGTGGCGTGCTGCTGACCTCAACTCGGGATGTTGTGAGTCGGTGGGCGGAATACTTCGAAGACCTCCTCAATCCTACTGGCACGTCTTCCACTGAGGAAGCGGAGCCTGGGGACTTTGGGTCAGGGCGTTCTCTGTAGCAGGCCCAAGACTCTGGAACGAGTTACCGCTGCTCATCAAACAGGCCCCCTCCCTCTCGGTTTTCAAATCCCGGTTAAAAACTCACTACTACTCCATCGCTTTCAATGCCAGCTGATTTGTATTGGATCGTTTTATTTATGATCTGCAATGTTTTTTATGTTTTTCGTGTTGTACTTCATTGTCTGTGTTGCCTGTTGCGTGTTTGTTTGTCCAGCACTTTGTGTGGACTTGTTCCTGTTTAAAGTGCTTTATAAATAAAATGGTATGGTATGGTAGTTCTCCGATCTCTGGTGCTGAGGTCGCCGAGGTGGTTAAAAAGCTCCGCGGTGGCAAGGCTCCGGGGGTGGATGAGATTCGCCCGGAGTTCCTTAGGGCTCTGGATGTTGTAGGGTTGTGTTGGCTTACGCGACTCTGCAATATCGCGTGGACATCGGGGGCAGTTCCCTTGGATTGGCAGACTGGGGTGGTGGTTCCCCTATTCAAAAAGGGGGACCGTAGGGTGTGTTCCAACTATAGGGGGATCACACTCTTAAGCCTCCCTGGTAAGGTCTATTCAGGGGTTCTGGAGAGGAGGGTCCGTCGGATAGTCGAACCTCGGATTCAGGAGGAGCAGTGTGGTTTTCGTGCTGGTCGTGGAACACTGGACCAGCTCTACACCCTCAACAGGGTCCTGGAGGGTGCGTGGGAGTTTGCCCAACCAGTTTACATGTGCTTTGTGGACTTGGAGAAGGCATTCGACCGCGTCCCTCGGGGGGTTCTGTGGGGGGTACTCCGGGAGTATGGGGTACCAGGTCCTTTGATAAGGGCTGTTAGGTCCCTGTACGACCGGTGTCAGAGCTTGGTCCGCATTGCCGGCAGTAAGTCAGGCTCGTTTCCGGTGAGAGTTGGACTCCGCCAAGGTTGCCCTTTGTCACCGATTCTGTTCATAACTTTTATGGACAGAATTTCTAGGCGCAGCCAAGGTGTTGAGAGGATCCGTTTTGGTGACCTTAGAATCGCTTCTCTGTTTTTTGCAGATGATGTGGTCCTACTGGCTTCATCAGTTCGTGATTTACAACTTTCACTGGAGCGGTTTGCAGCCGAGTGTGATGCGGCCGGGATGAGGATCAGTTCCTCCAAATCCGAGGCCATGGTCTTGAGCCGGAAAAGGGTAGCATGCCCTCTCCGGGTCGGGGAGGAGGTCCTGCCCCAAGTGGAGGAGTTTAAGTATCTCGGGATCTTGTTCACGAATGAGGGAAAACTGGAGCGTGAGATCGATAGGCGGATAGGTGCAGCGTCCGCAGTGAAGCGGGCGCTGTACCGGTCTGTCGTGGTGAAGAGAGAGCTGAGTCAAAAGGCAAAGCTCTCAATTTACCGATCGATCTACGTTCCCACCCTCATCTATGGTCATGAGCTTTGGGTTATGACCGAAAGAACAAGATCTCGGATACAAGCGGCTGAAATGAGTTTTCTCCGCAGGGTGGCTGGACTCTCCCTTAGAGATAGGGTGAGAAGCTCAGTCATCCGGGAGGGACTCGGAGTAGAGCCGCTGCTTCTCCACATCGAGAGGAGCCAGTTGAGGTGGCTCGGGCATCTGGTTAGGATGCCTCCTGGACGCCTCCCTGGTGAGGTGTTCCGGGCATGTCCCACCGGGAGGAGACCCAGAGGAAGACCCAGGACGCGCTGGAGGGACTATGTTTCTCGGCTGGCCTGGGAACGCCTTGGGATTCCCCCGGAGGAGCTGCTCCAAGTGGCTGGGGAGAGGGAAGTCTGGGCCTCCCTACATAGGGTGCTACCCCCGCGACCCGACCCCGGATAAGTGGAAGAAGATGGATGGATGGATGGAAGTTCAGAATAATTTATTTTTTTTGTCCAGTCTGTCTCTTTTGGGAGAGAGAATCTGTCCTGCTGTACTGAATAGTCTTTCAATAATCTTTCAATATTTTTTTTAATAAGGCCATGGGTGGTGCATATCTTCTGGCTTATTCTCCACGGTGGAATCCATTGTGGGTGTGTTGGCGATGCTGTGGGTGGCCCCAGCTCGGTGACTACATCATTGGCCCAATTTCTAGAAGGTGGATGTAATGTTACCTGTCAACTTTGCAGTGATTCAGTGGCCAAACTCCGCTCTCACCTTTGGTTACTTTCAAACTAACGAACAAATCAAAAAATTGCAACATGAAAGCTACTTGTTACTCAACACATTATAGAAATGTAGTGGAGTAGAAAGTATAGATACTTCATGTAAAATGTAGTGGAGTAAAAGTAAAAAGTACCCATATTTAATTATACTTAAGTAAAGTACAGATACATGAAAAATGTACTTCAAAGTCAAAGTCAACTTTATTGTCAGATCTGCAATATGTACTGTACAGGACATACACAGGACCAAAATTGCGTTTCTCTCAGTCCCTCGGTGCAACAGTAAACATCTAAACATTGAAACACTGAAACATATAATAATAGACATAAGCATAAAATAGTAAAACTAACACTGTCCTGAGTTTTTTTTTTTTGCATAGCGGTGCAAGAGCATGAAAATCCACACCAACTCTAAAACTAAAACATTAAACATTTAATGAACATAATACTGTCCTGAGTTTTTGCATACTAGCACAAAAAAAAGTATAAAAAGTATAACTAAAATAAACTAAAGGTTTCTAGCATTGACATTTGCAAAGTGGCAAAGCAGCGTATGAGTCAATGTACACAGTATATGTATGAGGTAGTAGTTGATGTTGTTATAGAGGCAAAAAGTGGCATATGCAGTAAGGCACATTGGGCATCCCTAAATAAGACCGTTCAGAGCACACTGTATATGTACCAGCAGTGGTGTAGATATTAGAGTAGTGTAAATAAATGTAAACAGTAGTAATTACATGTAAGCAGTAGTAATAAAAGTAAACAGTATTAATAAATGTAAACAGAGAATGTAAACAGTATTATGATTATAGGCAGTGATGTAATACAGACATTAGTGCAAGTATGAGAAGTAGTGCAAACTGTATGAGCACATGACCGAGAGTTTAGTGAAAAACTTTGTGTTGAGTGATAATGTGTGAGAAAGTTTTAGTGTTAAGGCAGTTCAAATGGGAGGGGGGGCAGAGCAGGCAGAGTGTTTAGCATTCTGACTGCCTGATGAACAGAGCTGTCTCTCAGTCTGCTGGTTCGAGCCTGGAGACTCCTCAGTCTCCTCCCTGATGGCAGTAGTCTGAAGCAGCTGTGTAGTGGGTGTGTGGGATCACCTGCCATGCGGTGGGCTTTCCGAGTGAGGCGTTTGCTGTGTAAGTCCTGCAGTGAGGGCAAGGAGGTGCCCACGATCTTCTCAGCTGCTCTCACAATGCGCTGGAGGCTCTTGCGGCAGGATGCAGTACATGCACCAAACCACACAGTGATGCAGCTGGTCAGGACACTTTCTATGGCACCTCTGAAGAAGGTGTACTTAAGTACAGTAACAAAGTATTTGTACCTAGTTACATCCCACCACTGGTTAAAAGTAGCAGAAAAGTAGCAGAACAGTAGCTAAAATCTCAACAAGATAAAAAAGAAAACGGATTTAAGAGAATAATTGTTATAAATTCCCCTAGTAGTTATGCATTGTTTTGTTCAGGCATCTTGTTAGACAGCTAATTTGTATTTTTTACGTTAGACAGCTAATTCATATTTTTTACATCAGGCATCTTGTTAGACAGCTAAGGGGTCCTTGGGGATATAACAGAGCTGAGCAAAAGCCGCTGGTTTTCATAGCCGTTTGTGTAATCGTTGATGCCTGTCTGCATTTGTGACAAGGATACCAGACAGACAGAAAAAGGGACAATTAATGCCAGTTACTATCAGTTAGGAAGAATTTACAGCTCAGAAAAGGGAAACTTCATGCTGTAAACAAACTGGAAAGTTAATTAAACTCCAAGAAAACACCATCTTGCTATGTCTGGACTCGCTCTCTGACCGGAGTGTCTGTGTGGGTGAGGTGCTCCAGCTAATCTCCTCAAAAATCATCATACAGTCCTAACTCTCCTCAACATATGGTCCTTCGAGCCGGATTACTTCACTCATATCAGCAAAATGGACACATCAAGATTAACAGAACGGCCACGACAGCTACCAGCTCACCTCCAGGACTACCAAGTTCCTCAGTCACTAATGTCTTATGCTGCCCCTCATCAGGATGACAATCTAAGTGCCAGTGCACAGCAGCTGCAGTCACTCAGCCTGCAGACCAAGTCTGCTATTCAAGATGGCCAGCTGTTTTCAGCACTCGGGTTCTCACAGCGTCATTTCCCAGCGGCGGCAGTCGATAAGACAAGCCAGTATAACACAATATCTACGTTATACCAACCAGCCTATCAAATAATTAATCCTGTGACTACAGCTGTAAATGCTCAACAATACCAGCACAATTATACAGGTCCAGCCCATACAGAATACCAGCCACATCCAGCTGTGTCAACACCAGCACGTCAACCCCTGGCTCCAGCAACACCACGTCATGTGCTGCAACCCACATCACTATCAAACAATATTATGCTTCAGTGCCAGAACCTCTACACCCCTATGGCAGTGCCACCGCCTGTGTATCAACCCACACAAGGTAACACCACACAGCCTGTGTATCAGCTCATGCAAGTTAACGCGGCACAGCCTGTGTATCAAACCGCACAGCCTGTGTATCAGCCCACGCAAGTTAACACCGCACAGCCTGTGTATCAGCCCATGCAAGTTAACACCACACAGCTTGTGTATCAGCTCACGCAAGTTAACGCGGCACAGCCTGTGTATCAAACCGCACAGCCTGTGTATCAGCCCACGCAAGTTAACACTGCACAGCCTTTGTATCAGCCCCTGCAGGTTAATGCTGCACAGCCTGTGTATCAGCATACACCAGTTATCACTGCACCTCCTGTGCACCAGCCCCCACCGATTATTACTACACAGCCCATCTTGCAGCCGTCAGGTTATCAGCCAGGTCCATCTCCACAACCTGTTCTCCAGCTTCAGCATCCTGCAGTACAGACAGTCTACCAGCCAGTGCCTGTCATGGTAGGGCCAGCTCCTCATGGATACAGTTCTTCCCTGCCACAGTACACCATGCCACAGTCCACATACAGTTTCCAGCCGCCAAAGCAGCCTGTTCCTGTACCTGAACTGCCCAAGCTGGTTTGTGATAGTGAGAGAGAATTTACTGACCATAGCAACAATCCTGTGGAAAACCCAGACAGACCAGAAGAAGAGGACATGGAGACTGGTTCAGAGAACCTAAGAACAGAATGGGCGGGGAGTCCAGTACTGTCCACCAGTTTGCACATTCCCGTCTCTGCTGAAGGGGAGACATCACCCAGTTTAAATAAAACTGAGTCCAAGGGCTCAGAAGACAACAGGATCATAAACTATCCAGACTGCAAGAAGTCCTGGCCCCCTAGTGACGATGCAGCCTTTTGTCCTGGGTCTCATATGGAGGACAACGTGTCCTGTGTCAGTCCTGAACACAAGGCTGAGGAGAGGACCGACGTCCCACAGAGCTCAGAGACCAACAGAACTGAACCACTCGAAGGCAGCCTGAGTTCAGAAGGTGTCTCTGAATCCAAAGCTGAGCTCCACCCTGATCCGATGGAGGCCATGCCAGCTGACGAGAAACCCGAATCCTCGTCCGCAGCCGAAGAGCAGAGTCAAACCAGCATCCAGCCGGCAGCTCAGACGGACAGCAGCAACACCTCGGAGTGTTCCTCCCCTCAGTGTGGAGACCAAGAGTCTGACTCCTCGGGAGCCAAGCTCAAGCTCCGCCCCTCAGACGAGGAAGTGGACGTCCACGTTCCTCATCCGTGCAAGAGGAAGATGCCCAAGCTGCTGAGCTCCCAGCTGAGCTGTGCGGCTCAGCAGGAGAAGGAGCGGTGCCAGCAGTCTCTGGCAGCCATCGTGGACACCGTGAAGCTGGAGGAGATCGAGTCCTACCAGACGGAGCGAGCCAACCCGTACTACGAGTTCCTGCACATACGTAAGAAGATCGAGGTCGAGACCAGATCCAATGCCAAGCCCTTAGGCTATGTTTCATCAGACATAGCTGATCCTGATCCAGTGATGCCAAATATGTTGTTGATGGGGCGGCGGGACGCCTCCTTACCCCAAGCGTCTTACGCTCCTGACACCGTCACAAGAAGACGTTGGCGCCACTGTCAGATGATGGTGGACCACTTCTGTGTGCAGTTCCTGCGGCATCACCTTCCGTTCTTGCAAGTTCGGCAGGAGTGGAGGCGGCCTACTGATGAACTCACGCAGAGCACGATCGTCATGATCGTTGATCCCCAGCTTCAGAGAGCACAGTGGCCCATCGGGGAGGTTGTAAAGGTGATCGAGAGTGCAGACGGTCGGATCCGGTCAGCTGAGGTTCGGATTGGAGAGAAGACCTACCTGCGGTCGGTACCACGTATGGTCCAGCTGCCGGCCATTCCACCTGATGATGGACAAAATACAGGACTCCACTTCATCCTAGGGAATTTAACACTAGGAATACCAGAATATTCAGATGATTACTACCCTTACCAGAGATGGTCAAAAAACAGTTTGAGGAATTTTCACCCCTGGAGACATTGAGCATGCATTAGGGAGACTTTTCTTCTGCATAAATGCTAAACAGGGTGGGGGGGTAGATGAGTGCTGTTGCTATTAGGAAAATGCCTTGGGGGGCCTTGAGTTCCAAACATTCCAATGTAAATGTAATTGCTAATGACAACACCTTCTGCAACATCTTCTGTGTTGAAACACTCTTGACTTGACTTCACTCACTTCAGTGTGTTGGGAGAGCAGCAGATATGGTAAAGTTTTATAAAACACATCAAGTTTTGGACATGGTACTGAACGATGTCAACCCCTGCGACTCAGATGGGGAAGAAATAAACTTTCAGATGAGTTCTGATTCTGAAATTTCTTCTGGTAAGATTTTTTACAATTTCTACTTAGCCAGTTACGGTTGTTGTGTTTTATGAAAGAGGTACATTGTAAAAACAGATAAAGTTCACCAATACAATCCCCCCTTCAGATAAAAGTAACCAATACAATCCCACCTTTAGATACAAGTGTCCAATACAGGTAGTCCTCGACTTACGGCATTTCGGCTATACGAACGGGTGTAGAAATGGAACTCGTTCGTAAGTCGGGGATCACCTGTACAATCCCGCCTTCAGATAAAAGTGACCAATATAATCCCACCTTCAGAAAAAGGTGGCCAATACAGGTAGTCCTCGACTTACGGCTTTTCGGCTATACGAACGAGTGTAGAGATGGAACTCGTTCGTAAGTCGGGGATCACCTGTACAATCCCGCCTTCAGATAAAAGTGACCAATATAATCCCACATTCAGATAAAAGTGGCCAATACAGGTAGTCCTCGACTTACGGCGTTTCAGCTATACGAACGAGTGTAGAGATGGAACTCGTTCGTAAGTCGGGGATCACCTGTACAATCCCGCCTTCAGATAAAAGTGACCAATATAATCCCACCTTCAGAAAAAGGTGGCCAATACAGGTAGTCCTCGACTTACGGCTTTTCGGCTATACGAACGAGTGTAGAGATGGAACTCGTTCGTAAGTCGGGGATCACCTGTACAATCCCGCCTTCAGATAAAAGTGACCAATATAATCCCACATTCAGATAAAAGTGGCCAATACAGGTAGTCCTCGACTTACGGCGTTTCAGCTATACGAACGAGTGTAGAGATGGAACTCGTTCGTAAGTCGGGGATCACCTGTACAATCCCGCCTTCAGATAAAAGTGACCAATATAATCCCACCTTCAGAAAAAGGTGGCCAATACAGGTAGTCCTCGACTTATGGCTTTTCGGCTATACGAACGAGTGTAGAGATGGAACTCGTTCGTAAGTCGGGGATCACCTGTACAATCCCGCCTTCAGATAAAAGTGACCAATATAATCCCACATTCAGATAAAAGTGGCCAATACAGGTAGTCCTCGACTTACGGCGTTTCAGCTATACAAACCGGCGTAGAAATGGAACTCGTTCGTAAGTTGGGGATCACCTGTACAATCCCCCCCTTCAGATAAAAGTGATCAATGCAATCCCGCCTTGACCGTGGAATAGGTGACAGGTGACAGGACTTGCAGTCTCCCCTAGCAACTTCATCTGCCATAGCAACTGATTCTGTAGTCTGTGATATAAATGGCCTCATATGGCCAAGGCTGCACAGAAGTCTGTTGGAGTCAGTCTCCCCACCATCACAGACATTTACACCTCCAGATGCAGGAAAAGAGCCACCTGCATCATGAAAGACCTCACTCACCCAGCACACTCACTCTTTGTCCCACTCCCCTCAGGACGGAGGTTGAGGAGCATCAAATGTAGAACCACTAGACTGAGGAACAGCTTCTACCCTGAGGCTGTTAGACTCATGAATAAATAAAAATAAAATATAAAATAAACACTGCAAAATATCACGTCATGCTGATGCTGATCTGTTTTCTTGTTGCTATGTTCATCTGTGTTCATCTGTGACCATCTGCTCATACAAACTCATGTTCGTGCTGCTGTTTATTTCCACTATACAGGTAGTCCCCGATTTACGAGCGAGATCCGTCACAGCGAGGCGCTCGTAAACCGGAAATCTCGTAATTTGGAACGGCCGCCATTTCGCTCGTAAATCCGGAAATCCGCTCGTAAATTGGAACGGTTTTCGCTAGCGCACCTAAAAACACTCTATTTTCATCTAAAAACTACTTTTGAGTGCATAAAAATGATCGGAAACGTGTGTTTATATGCTTAACTTGCTAACTGAAGTGAAAAAACACATGAAAACTCAGTATTTTTTTCGTTTTTTCCAAAAATGTGCAGCTCGTAAGTCTGGAACCTCGCAGATCAGAGCGCTCGTAAATCGGGGACTACCTGTATTAGGCTTAGTGTATTACTAGTTGATGTTTTTCTTAGTTAATTCTAGATGTTATTACTGTTTTTCTCTTGCATTTGTTGTTGGATGTAACTGGGACCCCGTGTACATAATCTCGTTTTCATCACATGTACCACATGCGGTGCAAATGACAATAAAGACTCTCTGACTCTGACTCTGACTCTCTGATATACATACCAATGGACGTGATAATGCTAATTCAATCTCGCAAGTCGGGGACCACCTGTACAATCCCGCCACCTTCAGATAAAAGTGGCCAACACAGGTAGTTCTTGACTTGCGGCGGCTTCAACTTACGGCGTTTCAGCTATACCTTTATTTTTTATTTAACCAGGTAGAGCCCGTTGAGATCGAGATCTCTTTTACAAGGGTGACCTGGTCAAGTGGTCAGCAGCACACGTCACATTGGCAATAGGCATTTGCACTTATCAAAAGAAAATAAAGAAAACTACACGATAATGCTCATTCAATCTGTCATTTTACAGTCTCCCATGGGAGCTATAGGTAAAATATGTACAAGTACATATGTTTGGTAGTCCTAGACTTTACATAATAGCTAGGCTATTCTGGGGGCGGCTGTTATAAATTCCCCAGTATTTATGCATTGTTTTTGTTCAGACATCTTGTTAGACAGCTAATTCGTATTTTTTACATCAGGCATCTTGTTAGACAGCTAAGGGGTCCTTTGGGAAAATAATATAGCTGAAAAAAAAAGCCGTTGGGTTTTATAGCCGTTGGTGTTTCTATCGTTGATGCCTGTCTGCGTTTGTGACAAGGGTGAGTTTATACAACATTAATGAGCGCTAATTTCTTCTTTCATATATAAATGGGGTGGCGATTTTTGGCGCAAATATGAGACAGTCCAAGAAATGTTTATTTCATGTTGAAAGTTCTGTCTTATTGTAATATTAAGGGTAAGCTAAGCTATTTGTTAGCCTGTTCTTATTTAGCCGTTTTCTTTTATTTCAGATACCAGACAGACAGAAAAAGGGACAGTTAATGCCAGTTACTGTCAGTTAGGAAGAATTTACAGCTCAGAAAAGGGAAACTTCATGCTGTAAACTAACTGGACAGTCTACAACTGGCCAACTTTGGAAGTTACAATACAAGATGGCTGCCACAGCAGATCCACCTTCAAAACACAACAATGGCTACAACCCAGTTTTACTCATATTGCTACCAGACTGCACATACACTTTGTTTAAAACTTGTCCATTATCTATTTAGTCTGTCTGATAGAAAATGATGTCATGAACCACTGGATGCAATGAAAGCTTCAGGAAATAAACGTTGGATGAACCCCTTCAGCTGATGAACACTTAGAGCCAACTCATTTCACAATGACCACCACAGCAACATGATTCAGTAGAACACATGGGCGGCCATGGTGTAGTGGTAATGGCAGTCGTCTCCCGATCGGAAAGTTGGCGGTTCGACTCCCGGGACCCGCACCATGTGTCGTTGTGTCCTTGGGCAAGACACTTAACCCTGAGTTGCTCCCGGTAGGACTGGAAAGCACCTTGCATGGTAGTCTGCCGCCACCGGTTTATGAATGTGTGTAGCATTCAATATATGTGTAGCACTTTGAGATTTTCAGTAATGAAAAGTGCGTTACAAATTGAATTAATTATTATTATTATTATTATTAACACTTGCACTTCAGTCACACTGTTGTGTTAACACTTGTTCTGATAGTACCGGTAGTTGAGAATATTTCAAGTGCTCTTTCTTGTAAGTTATTTTCTTCAAACTTTAGTCTGTTAGTTCCAACTCTATCTTACTGTTAGCAAAATATCTGTTGAACCACAGGAGCAATTTTGATGACATTTTTAGAAAGCTACTCTTAGATGCACATATAGGATTGATAAATACTTAGAGTCCATTTGTTTCAACATGACATCCACAGCTGACATTTACCAACACAAAAATGGCCTTACCTCAGTAACTTTTACTGATACTGAGCTTAAACATGTCTGGTAGTAGCTGAGCATCATGCACACACAGAACACTACATGTTTTTTCATTCATTCATTCAACCTTTATTTAGTCAGGTAAATCTTATTGAGCCTCGAGGGCTCATTTACGAAAGCGACCTGCTACAAACTAAAGAATGATGAACAGCAATGATACAAATACATTAAACAGTAAACAAAAGAAAAGAAAAAGTAGCAAAAACATTATAAGGTAGATGTACAAAAAAATCAAAGACAGGAACATATCTGCATTGGTTTTTGCCAGGATTCCAACAGATTCTGAAAACCATCCAGAGAGGTCAGGGCCGAGAGCTTCAGATCTTTTTGTAAGATATTCCAGGAAGCAGGAGCAGAGTAGGAGAAGGCCCTTTTTCCAAGTTCAGTCCTCACTGAGGGAACACTGCAGGTGATCATGTCCTGAGAGCGCACACTGTAGCTGCACTCACGCAAAGACATGTAGGAGGAGATGTATGAGGGCAGCAGACCAAGAAGTGATTTAAAGATGAAAATGTACCAGTGGAAGAGTCTGCGTGAGGTTAATGATGTCCAGTTAACCAGTGAATACAGGGTGCAGTGGTGGGTACGATAATCACAGCCAGTTATGAATCTTAGTGCACCATGATAGACAACATCCAACATCCGCAGGGTGCTTGTAGGAGCATTCATGTAGAGAATGTCACCGTAATCAATGGAGGGAAGGAAAGTCACAGATACAAGGCGTTTCCTAGCATTCAGTGTTAGACATGATTTATTTCTGAAAAAGAAACCCAGTTTAACTTTCAGTTTCTTCACTAGGTTTTCCACGTGGAGTTTAAAAGAGAGATGTGAATCGACCAGGATACCCAAATATTTATAGGAATCAACAAACTCAATAGGGACACCATTTGAGGAAAGAATCAGAGGAAGATCTGCTGGGACCGACTTCCTACTTGAAAAAAACATCCCTTTTGTTTTTTCAGCATTTAGGACAAGTTTGAGACGGAACAAATCTGACTGAATGATGTCAAAAGCGGATTGCAGTAACTGGAAAGCCTTAGCTACTGTTTTAGCTCGGCAATAAACAACTGTATCATCAGCATAGAAATGTAAGGATGCATCAGGGATGCTCTGACCTACATTAGCTATGTAGATTGTAAAGAGGGTTGGTCCTAAAACTGAGCCTTGTGGTACACCATTTTTAACTGTTAAATAGCTGGAAAAAGTACCGTTATGTTGAACACATTGCCTCCGATTGGAAAGATAATTAGAAAACCAACCGATGGTGTGATCAGAGAAACCGATTTCTGAGAGCTTATGACACAGGATGTTATGATCCACAGTGTCAAAAGCTTTAGACAGGTCTAAGAAAAGTGTAGCACAATAATCCTTAGCATCCAATGCTTCAACAACATCATTAAGAACCTTCAGAGAAGCAGTTGTTGTGCTGTGTTTTTTCCTGAAACCAGATTGATGGAGAGGTAAGATGTTAAATGAGTCCAGATAATTTTTGATCTGAGAGTTTATCAGTTTTTCTAGAACCTTGGCTAAAATGCAGAGTTTAGAGATTGGTCGATAATTGTTCAGTGAGGTGGGGTCACCTCCCTTCAGCAAAGGAAGAACAAAGGCTGTTTTCCAAGCATCCGGAATGGTGTTTTGGCTTATGGACAGATTAAAGATGTGGGTCACAGGGACTGTGATGATATGAGCAGCCAGCCTTAAGAAATAAGGTGGAAGTTCATCTGGACCTGCAGATTTTTTAGGATCAAGATCTTTTAACAGTTTATTTACCTCACGGACTGAGAACGGAGAAAAGGAGAAGGTGTGATTAACTGAGGATTTACTTGTAGGAGGGATTTGATTTGTAAAAGTTTGGTTATTAGATGAAGTGGCTGATTTTCCATTTGTAACTGTGTCAAATAATGAACTAGAAGCAACAAAATGTTTGTTGAAACAGTTCAGGATCTCGTGCTTATTTGACACAGGAACAGAATCAACAAGAAGTTGTGATGGGAGGTCAGATGATTGGGGGGTGCCTGAGAGAGATTTGATGGTTTTCCAGAATTTTTTAGGGTCGTTTAGATTTTTGGAGGTCTGAGATAAGAAGTAATTACGTTTTGCAGCTTTGATGGCAGTTGTGCATTTATTCCTCAGCTGCCGAAATTTCAACCAATCAGTGTCTGAGTGTGATTTTCTTGCTGCGGCCCAAAGATGATCTCTCCTGTGCAGGAGGTCAGCTAGTTCAGGAGTAAACCAGGGGCTGTCACGGCCCTTTATCCTGAACTGCCGGAAAGGAGCATGTTTGTTTACAAAGAAAATGAAACTATTATGAAAATAGTTCCAAGCGGTGTTCACGTCGTTGATTAGTAGAATACGTTGCCAATCAAAGTGGGATAGATCCCAGAGGAATGACTGTTCACAGAAACGTTTCAAATCCCTTTTTTGAATTATTCTGGGCTCAGCAGGTGGAAGTTTAGTAGATCTAAGAGCTGCTATTACGGAATGATCACTCAAAATGTTAGCAAATACACCTGTTCCAGGAAATTTATGAGGTGCATTTGTGAAAAACAGATCTAAGGTGGAAGATTTTTCAGGACATATGTTATCATATCACAGAAGATTGCACATGCATGTTAAAGGTTTGAGCAGAACAGCTAACTCAGTCATTCTCACCCTGAAATGATGTCATACCATACCATACCAACTTTATTTCTAAAGCACTTTATAAAACCGTGGGACCAAAGTGCTGTACACAAACATAAAATAGGCTACAGTACAAAAATAGAAAGGTCAGATATAAAAACAAGCATTTAAAATAATAAAAGTTTTACACAATAAAACAAAATCAAACATTGCGGATCGTGCCAAAAGCCAAAGAGAAAAGATGAGTTTTAAGAAGAGACTTAAAAACTGCAATGGACGAGGCTTGTCTTATGTCACTCGGAAGATCTTTCCAGAGTTTAGGGGCAATCACTGAAAAAGAACGGTCACCTCTGAGCTTAAGCTTCGTTTTTGGAATCCTCAGAAGCTGCTGGTCAGCTGATCTGAGAGAACGGGAGGGAGTGTAACGCCAAATTTACACTACATGCGTTCCGGCTCCGCTCCGCAGGTCGCAGCTGAGCGTTTCAAGATCCAGTTTACACTACCTCCGCTCTGCTCTGGTCCGCCTGGATGCACCGCTCCGAGACGCATGCGCGGGAATTGCAAGATCGCGCGATAAATCAAGTGATAAATAAGGAAGTCAGAACAAAACAATTCATTCGGTGGAAGAAGGAGAACAACAGTAGAGACTGCCTCGCTGTTTGATTGTTTTTTGCATTGAGATATTTTCAGTCTGCCTTGATCTTCTCTCGTAAATGAGCGACAGGACATGGTTTGAGCGACAGGACGTGATTTATTACATTTCAGAATAAAATACTTTTTTTATTTATTTATTTCTTGTATTGCGTTTGTAGGCGTAGTCATAAATGATAGTTTGACAGCATTTTTGTACAAATAAATCCGTATAGAGCTAGGATTAGTCCGCCCGTGGTGATTTTATTTTGTAAATACGGATGTTGTGCTCGTTCCTTTTCCTGTTGGTGCGACGTAATCTTTAAAAGTTGACTCCGGCACAGCTCCGGCGTCCGGCAGAAATAGGATCGGATCTAATTTTGACGGACTGCCGTCCGCTCGCCGCCGCCGTGCGGAGCCAGTGTAAACTCTCTCATTGATTATAATGGGTGCGTATTTGCTGCGGAGGTCGGACCGGAGCGCGGAGCCGGAACGCATGTAGTGTAAATTGGGGGTAAGGGTGTAGCAGCTCAGTCAAGTAAGGAGGAGAGTGGCCATTTAGAGCTTTAAAAGCGAACAAAAGTATCTTAAAATGAATCCTATAATATACTGGTAACCAATGCAAAGAGGTCAAAACAGGGGAAATACTGTCAAATTTCCGTGTCCCTGTTAAAAGTCGGGCGGCAGCATTTTGAACTCTTTGAAGCTGTGAAATGCATGAATCACTTATGCCAGCATAAAGTGCATTACAATAATCCAGCCGAGTGGTTACAAAAGCATGGATTGCTGTTTCAAAATGCTGCCTTGGATGAATGGGTTTCACTTTTGCTAACTACCTTAAGTGAAAAAAGCTAGATCTCACAACTGTTCTGATGTGAGAATCCAGCCTTAGATCTGCATCTATCTTTACCCCCAGATTTGTAACAACTGGCTTGATATATCGAGTCAGTAGGCAAGCAACAGGCAAGGACTTTCCATATGAACTTCCAAAAAGCCCTACCTCTGTCTTGTCTTCATTCAGTTTCAGAAAATTTAGGGACATCCAAGTCTTCAAATCTTCCAAACATAGAAGCAAAGACTGGAGAGAAGTGGAGTCTGCTTTCTTTACTGGTACATAAATCTGTGTGTCATCTGCGTAGCAATGGAAGGCAATCCCGTGTTTTCTAAAAATGTCAGTCTAAAGAAACTGTGGGAGGCAGCCGGCCGTGTACGTTTCTTTAAGGATAGGTCCAAGAC
>JBBPBX010024523.1:18310-39604 GCA_038048925.1 Garcialebias charrua
TTGCTTAAACGTGTAGTTTCCTCAGATGATTGGTGTGGCTGGTGGGGTGGCCAAATAATACTCCATAGTGGCCAAGGCCACCATTGGCCATCCCGTAGCTCCACCACTGCGCCTGGTGGTTGATTAAAATTACTCCTTACACTCACCAGGATTCATCCTCTGAACTGCCTCGGACAAGCAAAACAACAAAAACAACTATATTTATTGTGCTCCATAGTGTAACTGCTGCCCACTTGACTATTTTGCATCAAAAACATTCAGGTGTTCTTGCATTAACTGTTACTGTATTTCCTGTTCAGAAAAACCTGAAAACTACAAACATTCATTATTAAAATCCTCATCTTTTATTTAACCTGAAAAACATCTGAATGCTTTTTTAAATTATTTTTATTTCATCATTAAAGTACTTAAATGTGTGGTAAAAACAGTAAAATGTTCATAAATAACTTCAAAGGAAGGCAACAAGAAAAGTAAAACTGTAGAATTTGCATTTCCTGTGAAAATGCAAGTGTGAACGCTTCTTACTTAAGAATGTCAAGAAAAAAGTTGAAAAGTAGCTTCAAAAAGCAGAAACAAGCTTCAAATATCAGATTGTGCACAAGTGTTTCTAATGTAATGGACTGCCAGGCTGCTGTCAACATACAAACTGTTTCTCTAACACAAAGCCCCTGGTGTGTTTTGGTTTGCTCACAGCTACCACTATACCAAAATTCAGCTGAATAGCTCTCAAAATGCCCGAGTTATCTTTTTTTTTTTCTTTTCATTTTAGCTAAGGGGGCCATCTTGGATTTTTTTATTTCAGAGTCAGAGTCAGAGAGTCTTTATTGTCATTTGCACCGCATGTGGTACATGTGATGAAAACGAGATTATGTACACGGGGTCCCANTATATATATAAATATATATATATATATATATTTTTTAACAAAGTATCAAAAAACTAGCAAAACATTATAAGGTATATGTATAAAATCAAAGACAGGAACAAATCTGCATTGGTTTTTGCCAGGATTCCAACAGATTCTGAAAACCATTTAGAGAAGTCAAGGTCGAGAGCTTCAGATCTTTTTGTAAGATATTCCATGAAGCAGGAGCAGAGTAGGAGAAGGCCCTTTTTCCAAGTTCAGTCCTCACTGACGGAACACTGCAGGTAATCATGTCCTGAGAGCGCACGCTGTAGCTGCACTCACACAAAGACATGTAGGAGGAGATGTATGAGGGCAGCAGACCAAGAAGTGATTTGAAGATGAAAATGTACCAGTGGAAGAGTCTGCGTGAGGTTAATGATGTCCAGTTAACCAGTGAATACAGGGTGCAGTGGTGGGTACGATAATCACAACCAGTTATGAATCTTAGTGCACCATGATAGACAACATCCAACATCCGCAGGGTGCTTGTAGGAGCATTCATGTAGAGAATGTCACCGTAATCAATGGAGGGAAGGAAAGTCACAGATACAAGGCGTTTCCTAACATTCAGTGTTAGACATGATCTGTTTCTGAAAAAGAAACCCAGTTTAACTTTCAGTTTCTTCACTAGGTTTTCCACGTGGAGTTTAAAAGAGAGATGTGAATCGATCAGGATACCCAGATATTTATAGGAATCAACAAACTCAATAGGGACACCATTTGAAGATAAAATCAGAGGAGGATCTGCTGGAACCGCCTTCCTATTTGAAAAAAACATCCCTTTTGTTTTATCAGCATTTAGGACAAGTTTGAGACGGAACAAATCTGACTGGATGATGTCAAAAGCGGATTGCAGTAACTGGAAAGCCTTAGCTACTGTTTTAGCTCGGCAATAAACAACTGTATCATCAGCATAGAAATGTAAGGATGCATCAGGGATGCAGTGACCTACATGAGCTATGTAGATTCAATTAAATTAAATTCAAAGATAAAACAGAAGTCTTGGTGCTGGCACCGGAGGGGCCAGTCTTGGTGCTGGCACCGGAGGGGCCAGTCTTGGTGCAGCTGACATGAGAACCAGTCTTGGTGCAGCTGAAGGTGAGCTGAGAGATGCAGCTGAAGGTGAGCTCAGAGTTGAAGCTGATGAGGAAGGGGAGCTGTGATCAGCTGGTGGTGAGCTGGAAGGTGAACCTAGCTGATCACGAGCAAGCAGCAGTGAGCGTAGCACGCGCCTCTCTGTCCACGCCTGCTCTAACACTTGCCACGCCCCCGGAGAGCAGTTGTTGCCATCAGCCCCAGTGAATGAGGAAATCGTTTCTTCTGCAGCTATCAATTTGTCCCACAAAGCACTGGAGCTGTCTTCCTCCATCTTCACATCAGGCGCGCCGGTGCGCACAGCTTCATCCTCCAGCAAAAGTCTCACCTGAGCCCCGTCAGACACCCGTCTGCCGGTCCGGCAAAAGGGCTGACATATGCCCCCACCCTTTGAAATTCTCCCTGGCTTCTCTGACAGCCGGCAAAGAGAGTTTGAAGGTGGATGGGGCTGGGGTTCGGTGAAGCCGGCTCAGTTCTGCCGTCTGTTACTCCTGCGGCGGGTCCGGAGGTGTTGCTCCTCTCTCATTGGGAACTCCTCCGGGACAACAGGAGTTATTTTTTGAGTCGCTGCCACTCTTTGAGGTGGTGAGGAAAAAGGGTCCAGCCTGATTGCCAGGCGAGTCCCGGCGAACGGGTTCCTTTTCCTCATCTCTTCCTCGCGTTGAACGGTCCTCTTCGCCTCACGTACAGCGTACTCGAAGAGGGTGATCTTCCTACCGGGTTCGCTTTCTTTAGGTTGGGTCATAATGTCAGGGATCAGGTCCGGTGAAGCGAGCCAGAGTGCAGGCAGACAGGACTCAGAAACGCAGATATTAAAATAATAAATATTTTAATAAAGAAATCAAAATGCTGACGGGCAGCTACTTACAGAATTCAAGGCTTCATCAGACATGAGGGAAAACTCAGACAATGACCCCACGAATACAAAGACCTGAATGCTAACTTAAATACAGTACAGCCCAAAACTCATTGACTAAACACAAAACACCTGTGGGACGTTCTGACAGGGGAGAGAGGAGGTGTAGGGATGAGACAGGGCAAACAGAGAGAGTCATACCTACAATTTTAACTGCAGTAAAAACAGTAAAAAGTAAAAGTTGTCTGTCTGAAAAAAAGAGCATTATTCATTCATTCATTCATTCATTCATTCATTCATTCAACCTTTATTTATACCTAGACCATTAGACCTAACAAAGGAATATCTGATCATTTCAACTGCAGTTTGTCATCAACTCTAGTTAAAATACTGTCTAGTCAACCTTGTAATGGGTCATTAGTGAACAATATTTTAACTTCCTGACACCATTTTCAAAACTTGGACCTGAGTGTCGAGACATTTGGAGACATCTCTTGTCTCCTAACATCATGAACTGACACATTTTAATATTGCAGCAAGAATTTCTTGTTCAAGTTCAGAAGAAGTTGGTTTTCAAAGTTTTTTTAGTTCAGTCTGGCTCTTTTGGGAGCGAGAATCTGTCTGAACTGAACAGTCTTTCAATAATATTTCATTAGTCTTTCAATAATATTTCAATAATCTTTCAATAAGGCCATGGGGCGGCCGTGGTGTAGTAGTAATGGCAGTCGACCCCTGATCGGAAGTTTGGAGGTTCGAATCCCGCAACCGCCCACCATGTGTCGTTGTGTCCCTGGGCAAGACACTTAACCCTGAGTTGCTCCCGGTAGGTCTGGATGGCGCCTTGCAAGGCAGGCTACCACTACCGGTGTATGAATGTCTGAATGAATGGGTGGATGGTTGGTATTGTAAAGCGCTTTGGGGCTCCTCACAGGGGGCTGGAAAGCGCTATATAAGCTCCATCCATCCATTTACCATTTACCATGGGTGGTGTGTATCTTCTGGCTGAATCTCTGTGGTGGAATCCATTTTGTGTGTGTTAGTGGAGCTGTGGGTGCTCCCAGCTCAATGACGTTTATACTAGAATATACGTCATTGGTCCAGCACTTCTTGAAGGCGGGTCTAATGTTACCTGTCCACTTTGCAGTGATTCAATGGACCAACTCCTCTCTTGACATCAGTTACTTTCAAACTAATGACAAATCAAAAAGCTGCAACGTGAACTTGTAACTCAACACATTATAGAAATGTAGTGAAGTAGAAAGTACAGATACTTCTTGTAAAATGTAGTGGAGTTAAAGTAAAAGCACCCACATTATACTTAAGTAAAGTACAGATACATAAAAAATATACTTAAGTACAGTAACAAAGTATTTGTACTTAGTTACAGCCCACCACTGAGCTCATCAAAACATACCTTCGTTCAAATATGAGCAATGGTCGCTTGTCCCAGTTAGCAGTGATCTAAAATAATAAAAGATCTGAAAGACTTAGACACATTTAAATGAGCTCAAAAATGACAAATCACCAATCACTATCACATGTTCATACACAAAAATTGACAAAAATGAACAAAAAAAACAAATACAGTACATTAAAACATGACAACAACAAACGAAGACTCAGAGTTTAAAATATACAATGTTGAAGATGTGGTTGATGCAAACTTTTATCCTGCTATAAAAGACTGTGAATACTATAATGAAGAACAGTTTAATGACATCAATATAACAAATGGAGATCTCTCTATTATTCACATCAATAGTAGAAGTATAAATGCAAATATATCCAAAATAACAGATTATTTAAAACAGTTAAACAGAACTTTTACATTAATAGCACTGTCAGAGACATGGCTTAATGATGAAAACAAAAATAATGTTCACATCGAAGGATATGAATTATATCATTTAAACAGAAACAATAAAAAAGGTGGTGGAGTAGCTCTATTTGTCAAAAATGAAATAAAGTGTAGAATAATTAAAGAAATGTCAATAATTGTTGACAATCTTATGGAAATAATAACAATAGAAATATTAAACGAAAATGCTAAAAACATATCCATAAGTTGTGTATATCGATCACCAGGATCAAATATAGAAATATTCACCGATAAAATCATACAACTACTGGAAAAGAGTTTAAATAAAAAAGTTTTCTTGTGTGGAGACTTTAATATTGACCTGGGAAATAAAACAGATTCAAATAACATCAGCACATTTCTAAATTCAATGTATAGTTTAAATCTTTATCCGTTAATATCAAAACCAACAAGAATTACAACTCATAGTGCTACGATAATTGACAACATTTTCACAAATATAACAAATGGGGATATGACAGGTGGTATCTTAACAACTGATTTAAGTGATCATTTACCAGTTTTCACTATCTACAGAAATGATCAAAACATTACAAAAGAAGTTACAATTAAGAAAAAAATAATAAACACATCAAAAAAAGCTATGGATCAATTAAAAGATGATTTACAGAAGCAAAACTGGAAGGACGTGTATATTGATGATGTTAACAGATCATATGATGAATTTATGAATATTTTAGAAGCTCTGTATGAAAAGAATTGTGTGCAAAGAAATCGTAGAAAAAGAAATATTGTCGACCAACCTTGGATGACTAAAGGGTTGAGAAATGCTTGTAAAAAAATTACTTGTATTCATGTTTCTTAAAAACGAGAACACAACAAGCTGAAGAAAAATATAAAAAATATAAAAATAAATTGGTAATGATTATAAGAAAATGCAAGAAAGAATACTATAGTGATTTATTAAACAAGAGTAATGGTGACACTAAAACAACATGGCGAGTTATAAATGATGTTCTAAAAAGTCATAAAGCGAAAACGAACATTGCAAAATATTTTGTGAAAGATGACAAAGAAATACATGATGAGAATGATATCGTAAATGAATTTAATCAATATTTTGTAAATATTGGATCAAGCCTTGCAGCTAAAATACCAAAAGTAGATAATAATGTGTGTCATTCAATTAAAAGCTGCACCAACAGTATTTTTCTTAATGGAACTAACAAAGAGGAAATTATGAAAATGGTAAAAAATCTCTCAGACAAGAGATCAAAAGACTGGGTGGACATGGATATGATGTTCGTAAAAGAAATAATGAGTTATGTTATTGAACCGTTTACATATATATGCAATTTATCTTTTTCAACAGGAATATTTCCAGATAACATGAAAGTAGCAAAGGTAATTCCTCTTTTTAAAAATGGTGATAAATGTGTATTCAATAATTATAGGCCAATATCCTTGTTACCACAGTTCTCAAAAATTCTAGAAAAACTATTTGTGACCAGATTGGATCAATTTATTGATAAACAAAATATTTTAAGTAGCAGTCAGTATGGGTTTAGAGGAAAAAACTACATCAATGGCTCTCATGGATTTAATGGAACAAATAACTAACCCCAAAAATACACTACACGCGGTCCGTGTCCGCTCCGCTCCGCAGGTCGCAGCTGAGCGAGTCCAAAGTCCACTGCCTCCGCTCAGCTCAGGTCCGCATGGATGCGCCGCTCCAAGACGCATGCGCGGGAATTGCGAGATTGCGCGATAAATCAAGTGATAAATAATGAAGTCAGAACAAAACAATTCATTCGGTGGAAGAAGGAGAACAACAGTAAAGGCTGCCTTGATCTTCTCTCGTAAATAAGCGACAGGACATGGTTTGAGCAACAGGAAGTGATGTTGACATTTCAGAATAAAATAATTTTTTATTTATTTATTTCTTGTATTGCGTTATTAGGTGTAGTCATAGTCATAAATATAATAGTTTAGTCATAGAATAGTCATAAATGATAGTTTGACAGCATTTTTGTACAAATAAATCCGTATAGAGCTAGGATTAGTCCGCCCGTGGTGATTTTATTTTGTAAATACGGAAGTTGTGCTCGTTCCTTTTCCTGTTGGTGCGACGTAATCTTCAAAAATTGACTCCGGCACAGCTCCGTCATCCGGCAGAAATAGAAAAATTTCTAATTTTGACGGACTGCCGTCCGCTCTCCGCAGCTCACCGCCGCCGTGCGGAGCCAGTGTACTTTATCTCATTGATTATAATGGGTGCGTATTTGCTGCGGAGGTCGGACCGGAGCGGGGCGGAGCTGGAACGCGTGTAGTGTATTTTTGGGGTAATGCTGTCGATCATAAACAGTGTAGTGGACCTACCCAGGGTCAAACTAAGGTTTTTGAACTGTCCAGTGATGACCTTTACTGACCTCTTAGTAAAGCAAGACATTTACCACAAAATCATTCCATTAGCTGTAATCTGAGAACATAGTCACCAAAAGAGACTATTTCTATCTTTGATTTTAGGCTGATGTGATCAAAAGAATAACTTTTGTCATTTTCATGATGTGTGCTTTTAAGCTATGTTATTCTGTAAGAGTTTAAACTGTGTTCACTGCTGTGTTAAAGTTGAAATCTCGGGTCACATAGACCAGACGGTTTTGTTTAGAGAGTCAGAAGACAGGTTAATCCGTTGTTTTTCATGAACAAGGCTCCAGCTTCTCTGTCTTTTCCTAAACAAATCTCCCTCTGCTCTGGCTGTAACCTTGGGTCGCGATAACACAAGCTCACTCCTCTCTTTGATCCTGCTTTAAGTTCTAAGCTGTGGCTGGAACGCAGAGTCTGCAAGAGTTTGGAAGGAACCAGTAGGTTCCTCAGAGTTTGCTGGGAACTTCAAAGAGATGTGAACTTTTCCCAAAGAGCTGAATGACCACCAGTCACGCGCTAAGGACTCGTCATCCAGCTGGGACTGATAACATGTTGTTATGGGTCCACTTCGAACGAGCGTAAGCTCAAAAACTTTGTTATTCCTTCCTGGAATAAATTATCTTGAGCCAAGAAGCCACGACTGTCACGACTTCTGCCGACGAAAGCGAGTATCACCGACACCGACAAGGTAAACACGCGTGGAGTCCAGCTTGGACTTGCGGGACCGACGACTCGTCAGTCTAAAGTTGACCACAGCTCTTTACCAGAACCAAGGCGGACGTCTTAAGGTAAAGGAGCAGCTGTTTGCTTGCTGGAGGTGTGATGATATCTTAGCTGGACGCGTACGGAAGAGTGTCATCTGGTTTCATAAATGCAAGATAAACTTCCTCTCTTAACCTCCCAATTCTTCTTAAATCTCTCCTCCTATCTTTCCCCCTCAATCTAAGCTGGAAACTATTTTAAGTTAAAGAGCCACAGACTAAATATGTTTAACATCTAGTATTTATGTCTGTTGTGTTGAATTTAAGTGTGCTGACGTATTAAATTAAAAGAAAGTGAAATCCTGTCAATCAAGTGTAATGGTGTTAATTTAGTTGATTCATTTTAAATAAATGATAGTGTCTCTTTGACATATCAAGCTAAGTTAACGTGTCCATTGTCACTCTATAGCTCTGTTTATGTATCCATCATAAAGATCACAGAAATATTGGGTAAACTGAAAAAGAAAAGAATCCGTGAATTTACTATTCAATCTGAATAAGTAAATTAATTAAGGTAAAGAGGTCAGTATTAATATTGACCTCCTCATAATCCTTTACATCTGGTGGCCCGTACGGGGATCGAACCCGCGACCTTGGCGTTATCAGCACCATTTACTATTCAATCTGAATAAGTAAATTAATTAAGGTAAAGAGGTCAGTATTAATATTGACCTCCTCATAATCATTTACAACAGTACTGTGTTAGTGTTTTTGTTGATCTAAAAAAAGCATTTGATACCATTGACCACACCATTCTCCTTGAAAAACTAAATAAATATGGTATTACACCCACGCCCCACTGAAAATAGGTGGATCTGTGGTGGAAGTGGTCTCCAGCTACAAATACTTGGGTGTACACTTGAATGATAACCTCAGCTGGAGCAACAACACCACCAGCCTGATCAAGAAAGGTCATCAAAGACTCTACTTCCTCAGACGACTGAGACGTGCTGGTCTGAGCAGCCCAGTTCTCACCTCGTTCTACAGGTGTGCAGTGGAAAGCGTCCTGTGCTCCAGCATCAACGTGTGGCATGGAGGCTGCACAGTTGCAGAGAGGAAAGCTCTACAGAGAGTGGTGAAGGCTGCACAGAGGTCTGTCGGAGTCAGTCTCCCCACCATCACAGACATTTACACCTCCAGATGCAGGAAAAGAGCCACCTGCATCATGAAAGACCTCACTCACCCAGCACACTCACTCTTTGCCCCACTCCCCTCAGGACGGAGGTTGAGGAGCATCAAATGTAGAACCACTAGACTGAGGAACAGCTTCTACCCTGAGGCTGTTAGACTCATGAATGAATAAATAAAAATAAAATAAAAATAAACACTGCAAAATATCACATCATGCTGATGCTGATCTGTTTTTCTTGTTGCTGTGTTCATCTGTGACCATCTGCTCATACAGACTCATGTTCGTGCTGCTGTTTATAATGATGTTTTTCCACTATATTAGGGCTTAGTGTATTACTAGTTGATGTTTTTCTTAGTTAATTCTAGATGTTATTACTGTTTTTCTCTTGCATTTGTTGTTGGATGTAACTGGGACCCCGTGTACATAATCTCGTTTTCATCACATGTACCACATGCGGTGCAAATGACAATAAAGACTCTCTGACTCTATTAGAGGACCAGCATTACAGTGGGTATCTAGCTATTTGAAAGATAGGAAACAGTTTGTGCAAATAAATGATGTTAGATCTGACCTCCGTGATATCACTTGTGGAGTTCCTCAGGGCTCTGTGCTTGGACCAAAGTTATTTATTTTATATGTGAATGACTTGGTAAATGTGTCAGGACTTCTTAAATGTGTTCTTTTTGCCGATGACACCACATTTTTCTGTTCGGGTAAAGACATAAAACAGATTTTGGATATGATGAAAACAGAATTTATAAAAATACAAACTTGGTTTAAATTAAACAAATTATCTTTGAATTTAGATAAAACTAATTACATGATATTCAGTAACAAAAAGAGAATTGTTGACGATCCATTTGAAATTGAAGATGTTGTGATCTGTAAAGTGAGTGAAGTGAAGTTTCTGGGTGTTATCATTGATGACAAACTGACATGGAAACATCATGTAAATTCCATTAAAACAAAAATAGCTAGATCAATTGCAGTACTGTATAAAGTCAGGGATTTTTTAATTGATAAAGCTCTGCATATGTTGTATAACACAATCATTGTTCCACATTTAATCTATTGTATTGAGGTTTGGGGAAAAGCGTGCAAAACAATTACAAAGCCTGTTTTTATTTTACAAAAGAGAGCTGTAAGAGTAATCACCAGAAAACATTTCAGTCACCCATCAAACACCTTGTTTCTTCAGCTAAATTTATTGAAATTCCAGGAATTGGTAGAATATAGTATTTTATCAGTTATGTATAGGGCTCATAATAACACATTACCTTTAAATATCCAAAGAAATTTTATAAAAAGACAAAATTATTACAATCTCAAAGGGACAGAGATATTCATCAAACCACAATTCAGAACCGTGTAAAGTGAAATTAAATGTGTGTTTTTAGTTTGTCACATGCATAAATATGTGTTATTAATCACCCATATAAATCTGACTGATTAAAAACATTGTTTTCCTTATAAAATTAAGTCTCAAAAATCATGAAAAAACATAATTTTCCCTTGGTCTGAAACTGTGGGGGCGTGTCAGCGCGTGGGCGTGGTTTCAGCGCAGTACTGCGGCCTGCAGCTGAGCTGTGTGTGGAGAGGCAGACAGGGGCAGAGCCAGTAAACCTGCTCTGTTTTTATCTGAGTTCTGTCTGTAACAGCAGCTACTTTTCCCAAGAGTTACGCTGTTTTTGTAAATAGTTTTCTTGTGTGTTTTTAATCTGGAATGAATAAAAAAAATAAAATAAAAAGTTGTACCATGCGGGAATTGAACCCATAAGGTCTGGGATGGAAGGCAAACACCTTATCCATTGACCTATCCAGGTATTACAGATACTCAGTATAAAACCACACGATATAAAAACACGTTATGATTTGTACAGGTGCCCTGACCATTGCGACATCCAGGGAAGATGCACGAACCCTCATAATTGATTAGCTAGCTAATGTAAGGGGTTAGAGGGGGTCAGTTTAATACTGACCTCCTTTTTACCTTAATTTACTTATTCAGATTGAATAGTAATTTCACGGATTCTCTTCTTTTTCAGTTTATTCAATATTTCTGTGATCTTTATGATGGACAAATAAACAGAGCCATTAAGTGACAAAGACGTTAACTTAGTTTGATATGTCAAAAAGACACTATCATTTATTTAAAATAAATCAACTAAATTAACACCATTACACTTGATTGACATGATTTCACTTTCTTTCAATTTAAAACGTCAGCACACTTAAATTCAACACAACAGACATAAATATTGGATGTTAACATATTTAGTCTGAGGGGCATTTCAGCTTAAAATAGTTTCCAGCTTAAGATTGAGAGGGAAAGGGAAAAGGAGGAATAAGAGGTTGGAGAGATTAAGTTATTTATCTCGAGTGTAACCAGAGATGACACTTTCCATCCGACTTCGGCTAAATCCCAGGTACGTTTGTAAACAGCTTTACCTTTTGACGATGCGTCTGATAAAGATATTACCAGCCTCCCAGGTGCACAGAGTCCTTCCGGCCCTCGTACGTCTGAACTGGTCGTTTACTTCCAACGTCTCCTCGGATCCGCGTCAGCCGTCAGAAACATGTGGCAGCTTCTGGCCGACTTCAAGACGAGATGTTTCTCAAAGAAAGTTCATTAGGAACTTTGGAGCTTTTGCTCGGGGAACTGGATGGAGGCGTCCATCAGTTCTAGCTGACAAGTTAGTCTTTGGCTCTTGACCAAGCTTGACCAGCTGCAAGGCAGAGAGCTTTCAGGTCTCTGTCCATTCAAACTCTCTGTCCATTCAAAGACTGAAGCGTTTCCGCACAGTTAGAACTTAAAAAGAGACTTAGAGAGGAGAGAAACTTGTCTCTTTTTCATTGGTCCACTCGTTATCACTATTCAAGGTGAAATTCAGCACAGAGAAGGAAATTGTTTAGGAAAAGTATCTGAGTGAGAGACTTTCAGACGCTAGATGAGAGTTTTAGCTGAAACTCGACAAAAACAATTTCAGTGTAAGTCAGTTTGACATTTTAGCTGAACTTTGACACCTTTTCACTTGCAGAAATGACACATTGATGTTTCACATTTAAAGAATAACAGCATATAACATATATCATGAAAATGACAAAAGTTATTCTTTTGATTACATTAGAATAAAATCAAAGGTAGAAATAGTCTCTTTTGGTGACTATATTCTGATTACAACTAATGGAATGATTTTGTGATAAATGTCTTGCTTTACTGAGAGGTCAGTAAAGATCATCTCTGGAACAGTTCAAAAGTACACAGATGTAATAAAGTGAACATGGTCATGTCCACTACACTAACAATGAACAAAATATCTATGCTATTGCTATCTGATGCTATCTGCGATTCGCGAGTGAACGGCTCCACCGAGGCGAATTTATACGGCTGGAGCTGCAGGGGGTGGGGCTATACTTAAGAAGACCGCGTGACGAAACGCGGTCACATTTAAAACACGCCTAAAAAATCCTGAAACAGAAATATCTTTATACACAGTTTGCTCTATAACTCCAAAATTAATTGAGCTACAATTTTGAGACTTTTTACTCATTTACAAGATTACAATTATGACATTTATAATGTTTATTGAAGAAAATATTGAAATTCACTTTACACGGTCTTTAAAGGGACGGTCTACCTCAATTCAGGGAGTTCGATTGTGGAATGCTCTGGAGAGTGATGTTAAAAATGCAAAATCAATGTATACATTTAAGAAAAAGGTCAAAAAGGACTTGCTCAAAAACTATATATGATGTAACTTAGTGTGTTTGTGTATTACAGTTAGAAAAATTAAGTAGAGTTATTCATTTTGTGATGTAGTTTGTGTATTACAGTTAGAAAAATTAAGTAGAATTATTCATTTTGTGATGTAGTTTGTGTATTACAGTTAGAAAAATTAAATAGAATTATTCATTTTGTGATGTAGTTTGTGTATTACAGTTTTTTCATTCATTCATTCAACCTTTATTTAGTCAGGTAAATCTTATTGAACCTCATGGGCTCATTTACGAAAGCGACCTGCTAAAACTAAAGAACGATGAACAGCAATGGTAGAATTTCCTTAAACAATAAACAATAAACAAACAATAAACAATAAACAATAGAAAACAAAAAAGAGAAAAAACAAAAGAAAGAAATACTTTTTTTTTTTTTAAACAAAGTATCAAAAAACGAGCAAAACATAAGGTAGACGTATAAAATCAAAGACAGGAACAAATCTGCATTGGTTTTTGCCAGGATTCCAACAGATTCTGAAAACCATTTAGAGAAGTCAAGGTCGAGAGCTTCAGATCTTTTTGTAATCTTTAGTTAGAAAAATTAAGTAGAATTATTCATTTTCTGATGTAATAATAATAATATAATAATGAATTCAATTTATAATGCGCTTTTCATTAGTGAAAATCTCAAAGCGCTACACACATTGAATGCTACACACATTCATACACCGGTAGCGGCAGACTACCATGCAAGGTGCTTTCCAGTCCTACCGGGAGCAACTTGGGGTTAAGTGTCTTGCCCAAGGACACAACGACACATGGTGTGGGGAACCGGGATTCGAACCGCCAACCTTCCGATCGGGGGACGACTGCCAATACCACTACGCCATGGCCGCCCCGTAGTAGTAGTTTGTGTATTACAGTTAGAATGATGTAGTTTGTGTATTACAGTTAGAAAAATTAAGTAGAATTATTCATTTATGTAGTTTGTGTATTACAGTTAGTAAAATTAAGTAGAATTATTCATTTTGTGATGTAGTTTGAAGGTTATCATTGGTTGAACAAACTGTGAAATAAGGGGCAGATATAATAAGATTTCATCTTCTTTCTGCTCCTTTCATTTTATCCTACTTGTATTCTTGTATCTGATGAAACTGTCTTGTATTGTTCTTTTAAAATGAATGAATAAACATCAAATCAAATCAAATCAAAATCTCTATTGAAAACAGTGTGGCACGATCTATTTCATTTGATGTTATACTTGACAAATGGGCAAATGCAAAGTCACGGAATGTAACAGTTTAAATGTCATAAATGTTAAAACTCTGACATGGACTTCAGGCTGTTAAGATTTCATATTTCCGCTACATAAAATGTTGAGCACTGAGTACCACTACTGTTATATATTTGTACTTTATTAAACTTTTTATTTGTTTATGATTGAAATGATCACCTGATATAATATGTAAAAAAAAAAATCCGTAATATTGCTACTGTATTTTCTAAGTGCATGACTAAGGGAGGAAAGCTGTATGAGGCGGCAGGTAAAAAGGAGGGGGGGGGGGGGCACCGTTGATGTTTTCGCATCCACCTCAAAAATATGTAGTTGTGCCCCTGTTTATACAGGTTAGTCTCATTGAGCCTCGAGGACTCATTTACAATATTGACCTGTTTTAAACAAATAACACAGCTGACAATGACTATATGACAATAGTAGACAATCATAAAAAGCATATCAAATGAAAAGTAAATGGAATATATATATATATAAATGAAATAAAAACAAATAAATTTGAAAGCAATGTAAAATGTTAAAAATAGGAACATGTCTGCATTAATTGTCATGAACTTAACAGAGGCTAAAGGCTCCAGTATAGCTCTGCATACGTCCGTATGCGTGTCCGTACGCATTGTGAGACAAAGCGTTTGCGTACGCGGTCGTAAAATTTTAGCTTTGCGCGTACATGCCCTGCGGGGGTACGCCTGTACCTCTGCGTAGTACGTGCGTACAGCTGCGTATGGATGTACGCATGCAGAGCTATACTGGGGGCTTTAAAGTCCCTTAGAGAGTTCAAGGTCGAGAGCTTCAGATCTATTTGCAGGGTGTTTCAGGATACAGGAGCAGAGTAGGAGAATACAGTACCTTTTTGTCTAGTTCAGTCCACAGTGGGAACACTGCATGTAATAATATCCTGAGAGCGCATGCTGTAGCTGAACTCGTGCAGAGACATGTAGGAGGAGATGTATGAAGGCAGCAGACCAAGAAGTGATTTAAAGATGAAAATGAAAAACCAGTGGGAGAGTCTGCAGGAAGTTATGTCCAGTTAACCATTGAATACAAGGTGCAATGGTGGTTACGGTAGTTACAGCCAGTTATGAATCTTAGCGCACCATGATAGGCAGCATCCAGCATCTGCAGAGTGCTTGTAGGAGCATGTAAATAATGTGAACTTGACAGATGTTTAAAGCTACTTAGAGTGGTCAAGGTTGAGACCTTCAAATCTATTTGCAGTGTGTTCCAGGATACAGGAGTGGAGTAGGCGGCCCTTTTGCCTAGTTCCGTCCACACTGAGGGTACACTGCATGTAATAATGTCCTGAGTGTGCACGCTATAGCTGCACTCACAAAGTGACATAACAGTAGGTCACAAACAGCATACTCCACAGTGGGAAAAAAATCAAACAGCTTTTTATTTTTTCCACTATGGAGTATGTTGTTTGTAGGAATCAGTTTTGTTTGTTGGTAGCGCCTCAGATCTCAGAAGTTATTTGGATGAAGGACGAAACGTGTCAGCAAAAAACAAAACAAAAAAGGAAGAAAAAAAAAGAAAGAAACCGTCCAGATTTTTTGGTTTCTTAAAGAGGCACTCAACCCACTGTGAAACGGTAGCCCCGCCCCCAGGCCAGATTCAAACTCCTCATGAAAATGGGAGTGTCGAGAGACATGGAGGGGATGAGGTGGGTGGTTGAGCTGCGTTCACACCCCCTCTAGCAACAAACTAAAACAAACTAAAACTCCAGCAAACAACTTACAGCAAGCAAAGACAAAGAATAAATATGTAGATGTATTTATCTATTCCCACCCGATCTATCCAAAACAAAAGGCCTAAAAATAAATAAATTTAATACCACAAGGTAGTCCGTGACCGGAGTTCAAACCTGGGTCTCTAGGATCCCAAACCCGCACCTACACCATTGCCCTATCGTGGCATTTATGCATCATTTGTCCATCGCAACATAAGAAAACAAATACAACCAAATAGTTTTGATGTAGTGAAAAGTATTCCTAAAATAAATAAGTTAAAATATACAAATAACTATTGCCATTCTGAAAACTATAATATGCGGTGTTGTAGTACTTTTCCGGAGAGCAATGTACCACTTCCATATAAGGTATGAACTACAGCGCAGACCTTCTCATCTCTGCAGGGGATTGGCTCCATATATAGTTGCCAAGTCCGCTTATTATAAGCGACTTTGGGCTTGCTATTTTCCGGAGTCGCTTATAATTTTGTGAGTCGCTTGTCGCGGTTTCTTGGGCTTGTGTCGGTTGTAAAGTCGCTTGTTAGGGCTTGTTATTCTTTGTTATTTATTCTTTGTCTAGAGTGACAAGACCAAGCTAAAATAAGCTCCAATAAGTGGGGGGAACATGGGGGAAAATATAATAAAGAATAGGAGAAAGAGTGCACACTTAAAGCATGATTCAGGAGAGATTAAAGAAAGTTTTTTGTTGACTTAGTATGAGTTTGCTGTTTAATTTTTTATATATTTTTTTAATTTGTATGCATCCTTTATGATTGTCTGTTGTTGACGTTATCTATTGTTGTCATCACTCTTTGAATTCAGGTCTCTCTTTAAATGAGTCCCAGAGGCTTAATGGGATAAAAATGCAAAATACATTTTTATTTTTTAGAGTGGATATGTCCTTCAAAGTGTTTAGCATAATTTTGCCGTTTATATGTAATGCCATAATAAATTTATGTTTATACTGTTTAAAAACGGCCTTTTGGGGTGGGTCGCCAGTTGGGCTTGTTTTAAAAGAGTGAGTCGGTTGTTTGTGCTTGTTTTCATGGGGTTGGTCGCTTATTTCTGTCGCGAGATCTGGCAACACTGACTGGCTCTGCTTGAACCACTTTTGTGACGTCAGAGTGTACAAGACACGTCAGAGTGAACAGTCCTTGACCAATAAGAAAATTAAGCTGCAATACTGTATACCTATGTTCAACCCATAGAGTTACCGTAAACACGCTTTAGACCAAATATTGCCGATTTAAACTAATACGCACAAATATGTGAAGATTAACAAAGACATAGTGCTACACAACATTTTAGACACATTCTAGGGAGTTTATCAGCTAAAAAAAAAAAGTTAATTTGGAGTTTAGTTCCTCTTTAAGTTCTGTGGGTTTTTTGGTCCTCAGCGGGACCCGTAGAAAACTTTTACCGTAATACACCATGTTAGTGCGCATGTGCATTCGCAACGAGCAGTTAGCTCGTGTGTTTCCACTTGGTCATACGGCGGACCTCGAAGGTGGGTGTTGAATTAAAAACAACGTTTTATTCAAGAGGACTGGGAAGAAATATAGTTTAGCCAACAATACACAGCAACCGCTCGTCATGTTCTTGCCGTGCTGTCAGTTCTCTGTTTTCGGAACCGGAACGAGTGGCGTCAGAGGCAGCCATCAATGAGGCTAGCACCTTAGCACGACACGTTAGCTTGCTGCTAGTTGGTGCGTCATGGCGGACAGCTTGGGAGAGGAGTTCAGCAGCGGGGCCCATGGTTTAGGCGTTACCGGACAGGGACTGTCGACTCTGGCCAGCTCTCTGCCTGACGGACACCCAGGAGCCAGCGGGGTTCAGTCCAGCTCCGACCAGACCCCTCTTACCACTACACCCCCACAAAGTGGCCTAGTGGCCCATGGTTCTTCCGTGGGCTTTGGGAACTCAAACAGCCTGCAGTCCTTGGTACCTGTCGGACTTGTGTCCCCGCAGTCCTTGGTACCTATCGGACTTGTGTCCCCGCAGTCTTTAGTCCCTGTTGGACTCGTGTCCCCGCAGTCCTTAGTCCCTGTCGGACTCGTGTCTCCGATCGTACACACGTCCCTGCCTGTCCCCGGTGTGGGGCCCGGGGTGGCAGGCGGAGGTCTTCTGACCCAAATTCACGCCGCGTCCTGGGACCCGACCCTCAGCACCGACTGGGACAACGAGAGGACTTCCCAGCAGTGCATCCTGAGGATAAAGAGGTAAACTTTTACTAACACGTCCTGACAAACCACTGATCTGTGTCAAGTCTTACCTGAAGGATGTCCTGAAACTTTTTGTTGACACTCAGATGAAAGTAAAGTTTATGGGATCACCATTCATGGGTGAGTTAATGTTTCTAGTTTCTCTTCAGATTCAAAGGGTGAGCTTGAAACCTAAGCTGCTAAATAAGAAGACTTTATGATGTACATTTTCATACTCTTATACCACTATGCAAAAAACTCAGGACAGTGTTAGTTTTACTATTTTATGCTTATGTCTATTATTATATGTTTCAGTGTTTCAATGTTTAGATGTTTACTGTTGCACCGAGGGACTGAGAGAAACGCAATTTCGGTCCTGTGTATGTCCTGTACAGTACATATTGCAGATCTGACAATAAAGTTGACTTTGACTTTGACTTTGACTTTATTTTAAACTTTTCATGTAGTCAATAATGACAACAAATATACAACATAATACAGTAGTGAGAACAAGGCACATCAAACCCTAAAGAATAAATACAATGAAATATGTACTGTATTTGTCCAAAACGTGTAAGGAGAGGAGAGTCTGGTGTGTTTTCATTTATTTATGTATTTATTAATTAAAGGGGACCACACATGCAAAATTCACTTTTTAATGTTTTTTTACTCAACTTTGGGTATTTACTTCATAAAAAAACAGTCCTTGTGCCAAAAAAATGCACCCAGTGGTTTATTTACTCTAAGTAGATTTATTTGTCTGTGATTAAAAACGCTTCGTTTCACACTTCCTACGGTTTGTGACGTCACAAACCGGAGCCAATCACCTCAAGCCTGAGTCCAGCCCCTCACCTAGCAACCCCTGGTGATGCTCCACCCACTTGAGTATAAAATGCTGCATTCCAGTTACCTCGTATTTTGGGAACTACGAAGTGGCAGTGACGTCATCTCCCCATCTACCACTTGAAAACACGTTCCGGTTACCCTGGTGGTAAAACAAGATGGACGCACGCATTGTTTTTGTTGCTGTTTCGGAATATAATAAATTAATAAACATATATGCACTCCAGACTACCAGATATGCACTCCAGACTACCAGTTATGCACTCCTGACACAGAACATGTCAAAGAAGAAAGATGAACGTCGAAGGTAATAGATTTAATATATATTTTTCTCGTTGGGAAAAAGAAAAACTGGCTTTACAGCTAAAAAAAAAAAACGTCTTCGCTCACTGCACAGCAAAACATGTAGGGGGTTTACGATATGTTGAAGAAACTGTACAGTGGTTGCTTTATTTTGCTAAATAAATAAGTTGCTAACACCGGTTGCTAACCCTGCTGACCACTTGACCAGGTCACCCTTGTAAAAGAGATCTCGAACGTGCAAAATAACTGGTAAAATAAAGGTGATTGATTTTATGATATATAACACCATCAGAAAGTTTTGGTTTGTAGCCTGACACTACAGTACTGTTGTTGTTTTTTTACAATCAACCTTTATTTAGTCAGGTAAATGTCATTGAGCCTCGTGAACTCATTTAAAAAAGTGACCTGCTACAAACTAAAGAATGATTAACAGCAATGGTAGAATTTCCTTAAATAATAGACAATAAACACAAGAGAGAAATATATATTTTTTCTTTTAAAACAAAGTATCAAAGACTAGAAAAACATTATAAGGTAGATGTATAAATCAAAGACAGGAACATATCTGCATTGTTTTGCCAGGATTCCAAGAGATTCAACTATTCTCCAGATTCCAACAGTTTCCTGAAAGTAGCTGTCTGAAATGTGTATTTTTCACATAAACAAGAAGTCAAATTATGAAAAAATGACAGAGAATTGCAGCTCATTATTAACTTTATGTCTGTCTGAAATAAACACTGTTTTCCCATTGCAGAGTTGTCTTGGACCCTACCATGCTGCCAGAAAACCCATCCATCCTGAAGAACAATGGTGCTCTAAGTGAAGCAGACAAGCAACGTAACGCTGAAATCAGCCGTGGAAGGGTGATTGTGGAGCAAGCCTTCGGATGTTTGAAGTGCAGGTGGAGACGGCTTCGTGACGTGCAGAATACCAGAACTGATGTGGTGGTGAAGATCATAGTGGCTGCCTGCATCCTCCACAACTTGGGACGTGGGCCATCACAAATTTGTCAGCAGCATGCAGACGGGTCCCCCAGGGAGGATGATGAAAATGAATAACTCTTAGAATTCCGGTGTGTAAAAGAAAAAAATAATAGGTAGTATGTTGTTTTGAAACTTCCTACATTAGCGCAGTTGTTCATGACAAAACTGTCTGTACAAATGTACTTAAAAGACTGCTATAATGAAGCTTAATAAACATTTTTCTTTAAATACAGCATTTTGTCTTTGAGTTGTGACAAAAGTTCCAATCTCAGTTGTCTGAAAGTTTCAGTTTTAATTACAAAATGTGCAACAGAACAGCATTTTCAAAATTCATACAATCAAAGGCACTGAAAACCAAACATTTTTACTGGGCCGAACCTGAGCAAAATAAACAATGTGAAAACAAAAAAAACTTAAAAAAAACAGAAGTTGTTTTGTGCAAAACAATAAGAAAGTTTACAGTACAGCTACATTTTTTTGTAGCATCTGGGCTGATTTCATTTGCTCCTGGGTTGATTTCATTTGCTCCATCATGTCCTGATGTCGCTGTTGACTGTTTTCCTCTGACTGGCGGAAGAACTCCAAAACCTCACTAGACCTTCGCTTGCGAGTGGAACACGCATGTGTTCAATCGAGAACAGTGTCTGTTCTTTATTAAAACTGTCATTCTCGCGGATGGGGGACTCTGCGTGGCTGCTGGTTGATGGAGAGTCTTCACAGTTCTCTGAAAAAATCATTTTAAAAGAAAAAAACACAGTATTGTTAAATTCATTATACAGTAATTGGTTTGGTTTGCATTAAAACTTATTTCTCCAAAATCTTACCAGCTGTGCTGTCCTGTGCAGGTTGGATAAGCTCAACTTTCATAGTGAGGTTTGCATCAATGTACAAACAGGACAAATCCCCTGCACTGCGATACAGGCTGCCAGAAAATGTTGTTGTTCTCTGCTCATCAACAAACATGTTGTTGTACTGGTCGAGGTAGACTGAAAACAAACACACACTTACTATACAAATATACACGTCCTAACACATAAATATCATACAGGATTATAGAATGTTTCTAAACACGGATCTTTGGAAACCAAATATATATTTTTTTAACCACAGTTTAGTGCTAATTTATAGTCAGTTCAACAAACAATGTGTGTTTAGTTCTGGGTTGGCTAACAAAATAAGCCACAGCGCCAAAGAAAACAAGGGTAAAAAATATATATTTTAAAATAA
>JBBPBX010024524.1:0-14569 GCA_038048925.1 Garcialebias charrua
TGATTCTGGCACCGTCTTGTGTTTTACGGTGTGGACAGTCCTGACTTTTGGTTAGGTTTTGATGTTCTCCAGTCTGGTTTCTTCTGATGAAAGGAGGGACTTTGTCACAGTCCAGATGAATATTGCCCCAAAATTCCCAACGAGGGAGTATGGCTTGGCAGCTGTCATCCTTCAGTGGGGCAGGATGAATCACTTCAGCCTCCCAGTAACCCTGGTGGCATAATCCCATTAGTGGTCTACAGCCCCAATCACAGTGCCATTCAGGGGTTTCTTTGTCCAGATGAATCCAGTTACATCTCGTTGTCCTTTTTATGTTGTGATGCAGGAGCATTATCCAGGTCACAATTCCTTCAGGCAAAATCAGTAGATTGATTACCTTGAAGTGGGGTTTGTCAGGCCCCGTTAGGTTCTCAGCTTCTACTGCAGATACCCATTCAGGGGTGTTTCTCAGCTGGTACATCCAAGCTGGATAGCCTGCTAGCCTTACTCTTTCCCAGGTCTTGGTAAGATTTTCAACAGTTTCATTTCTGTCCCATGGTACGAAGATGTCTCTTTGCGTGGTGTCCCAGCAGGTCATGTTTGCATATTTGGATCTCCCATGGGAGACTTTTACATGCGTTAGGCTCCATGGTCTGATTCCGGCTTGATACAAAATAACCAACAACATAACTAAGCCTATTAACACTACGAATCCCCGCAGCAGGGTTCGTAGACAAGTTGCTTTATCCATTCTCATAATCCTTAAACAGTCCTTAGGTCGGTTAGGGGTCGCCATATCTTCATAGATTTGTGGTACATCTTCATAGATGTGTGGATCTTCTTCATTGATGTGTGGATCTGCATCGCTGTTTGAATCATCTCGACTTAGTCTACTTTCCAGACTTGTCATGTTGAGAGAGTTTCTTTTCAAAGACTTTGCTTCTTTTAGCTCTGGGCTTCCTCCTCGAGCGCCTGTGAGTTGTGGTCACTCGATCTTTGAGGAGCTCCAGATATAGTGGAGAGGGGTGTAGCCATCCAGGTTGCAATCTTTACCACACCCACTTCCACCGAATCACCAGCCATTGGTAAGTTCAGGCTGGGGTCCTTCCAGGGGCCATTTCTGTTGGGGTTTAGGTCCCCATCTCAATTTGATACTTATTCCTTTTATCATCAGGTAGACCACATTAAATATCCATGGTGAGGTTAGAGCACAAAGCTTAAGGTGATATTCTTCTTGAGGTTCATCCAAATGAGACTTTCTGGTATCTTCGGCGATCAGTCTTGAGTCTATCATGTCTTTCTCTGTCACTGCTCTTCTATGGGGTTCTGCATGTTGCATGGTGTGAGCTGGTCAACCATCTGCCGGCGTTCCAGATTACCAATGTGGTCGCTTTTGACTCTCACTGGGACTTGGTCCTCTTTTCCTTTCACACGTCCTTTGTACAGTTCCACGCAGAGAGGCGATGGGTGTGGCAATTCTGGTCTCAACCCTCTCCACACCCACTTCCATTGGTAGACCCCCCAACATGCAGGTTCAAGCTGGGGGCCTTGCAGCCCACAAAAAGGTTCGTCAGATGGGTCCTCACCTCTTCGACGCTGTTCCTCTGCCTCCCACAGTCTCTGTCTGAACATTTCCCTGGATTTTCTTCCATATTGCACATAGTGTTCACCCCATTCTTCCAACGCTGTTACCGTACTGACAAGAGGGTGTCCTCTGTACGATACAGTCGTCCTGTAAGCCATCCGTACTGGGTATTCTTCCCAATCGTTGATGGACGTGCAGACTCGATCACACAGCATTCTTAGGGGCAGCTCAGTGTTTTCAACCACTATTTTGTTTGGGTTAGTTTCTCGGTTGTAGATGCTTATTTTCATGGCTCGGCTTGTTGTCCAAACCTCCAACTCCCCTATGGAGATCTCGCAGAAATGTGTTTGATGTGGCTCTCTGTAATTATGGCCCCATCTGATTTTGAATTGCATTCCGAGTACTACTAAATAGACAACATTGAAGATCCATGGTGTCCCCATTGGGCTGGGGTTGTATGGCCTTCTCCATGAGTCTTTTGTTACTGCGTAGTCAGTGACACCCCTAAGAGACCCTTTAGTTAGGTCTTTGTTCCTGTAGAACATTATACATGAGCAGTAGTAATTTTTGGTTCTGTTAAACTTTAGGGTGTAATCTTTTCTGGGACGGTCTAACTTTACTAGTTCTTTCCGTACAATTAGAGCTGGTTGATACGGTCCTGTCCTGGATCGTTGAATCAGCAAATTCCACACATAAGTGGGTGCCTCATCCTCTGAGTCTGAGTCATTGTAAAGCGGGTCTCTGTCCCAGGACCAGCAGGTTTCAATGATTTTTGCAGATTTTATATTATCCCTCCCTTTCCAAATATAATTTGGACACCTCACGATTTGATCTAATAATTCTCTACCTTTCCTTCTGCGATGAGATCCTTTGATGATTCTAGCGCCCCGTCGTTCAGTTTCTAGTTGTCCATTTCCTTGTTCATGTGCTTCCATTCCCTCAGAAATGTCTTGCTGGCCCAAGCGTTCAGCACACTTCGCTTTTTCACTGTTTTACTGGGTTGGGACTTTTCTGTGTCTTCTTTCGATCAGCAGTATCGTAACTCCCACCGAATACACTCCTTTGTATGGTGCCACAACCATCCGTACCGAGACTATAATCCACTGGGTGGAGTCAGGTCTTATGGGCGTGTCTACACTTTGTGCAGCTGTTCTGGGAATCTACAGCATCCTCGTTTGACAATTTACATAGTACCTCACCATAGTCCCCTCCCATTCACAGGTACAATCTTTTGGGCCTCTTTCACTCAATTCCCATTGTGTGAAGATCATTACTCTTGGCAAAACTGTGGTCCTAGTTTTCCCACAAATAAAGGTATCCACCTTTACTGGCTCCAGTTGTACTCCCGTACATCTCTCCCGATCATTACTCTTGGCAAAAACTGTGGTCCTAGTTTTCCCACAAATAAAGGTATCCACCTTTACTGGCTTCAGTTGTACTCCCGTACATCTCTCCCGATCATTACTCTTGGCAAAAACTGTGGTCCTAGTTTTCCCACAAATAAAGGTATCCACCTTTACTGGCTTCAGTTGTACTCCCGTACATCTCTCCCGATCATTACTCTTGGCAAAAACTGTGGTCCTAGTTTTCCCACAAATAAAGGTATCCACCTTTACTGGCTTCAGTTGTACTCCCGTACATCTTTTCTTTTCACCTCAGTTCTGAGGGGTTTATTTTTTAATCTTTATATTTTCTCTTCGCCTCAGGTTCTTCGCCTCAGAGGGGATAATTTCTTCATCTTTGTTCTTCACCTCAGATTTGAGGGGCTAATTTTTTCGTCTTTTATCTTCACCTCAAGTTTTGAGGGGCCTAACTTCTCCTGGTCCTTCCCACCAAATGGGTAGGCCAGTAGGTTCCATGTTGACTTCACAGCTGTTTTACAGCTTGTTCCACTTCATCATTTCGCATTCTGCTGACAGGTATCCTTTCTTGGCGTACTCCAAGATCTTCAGAGCCCTACCTGCCCAAAGCTCTGAGGTTGTTCTTCTTAAGATAACTCCCCCGCATATAGTGGCCATTCTACGATAGGGGAGCATGGTACTTGGTTCATTGGCCATAATCCGGTTTCTGGTTTGAATTAGCTAGGAATTGGCTACAGTTGCTCTATTTCTCGGATTCCCTGTTTTTGTTAACACAACCGTGTTATTGTCTAATATTCTCTTCACTTTGTCTGTGGCGTTGTATTTTGAACCCACAGACTTGTTCCAGCATGCTGACGACACTGTTGTCATTAGCTTTTCTTGCTGGTTTAACTACCACATACCCTGACCTCGAGTCCACTAGCACTAGAAGATATTTCTCTCCCTTCTTGCTAGTGACTCCCATGTTTCCAGCAACATCCATGCACACTGAGCCCCAAGGTATGATACTTTTGATAGTCTGTCCATCCACTCGGTGCCTGCAACGTCCTGCGTCATATTGACCATATACCACACAGACCTGCAGTACCTTGCGAATTTGCTTCATGGGAATCCAGAGCTCCTGACTCTCCAACTCCTTACGTGTAGGTTGTACGCCCGTATGACCTAGCCCATCATGCACGCCACGCACAACCTCTAACACGTACTCCTGTGGGACCCTCGGCCCGCCGGGGTTTGTTCCCACTCTCGATCCCGACAAAAACGATCTTTCTCTGTTGCACATAAGATCCACTTCTTCATTCCTCTGCTAATAGTTTCCTTCTTTAGCGTGGAATTTTCGAATCTAGCCACAGAGTCTAACTTAATAATCTGCTTCAATTTCTCTTTCCCAGCCGGGGAGAAGTTGCTTTCATTCACTCTTTGTTTTGCTACTTCGGGGATATTTACAGGTTTTTGTACCGTCCTGTTTGCCAATTGAGCTGTAAGATGTCTTATTGCTTTCAGGTTTTTGCGGGTCATAGACACCTCTGCCCCAGAGACCATTAGGTAATGTTTTCCATCCACTCCGGCATAGATTTCAACACGTCCTAATAATGTTTATCAAGGGTGACCCGCAACCTGTCAACCATTATTCAGCTGGTCCCCTATCCCTTCCCAGTCGGAATTCACGAAGGGCCTTTCTTTCATCAGGGGTCATTTTAGCATATTCTTTTGAGGGCACATAGTCGCCCCATCTTCGAGGCGCTGTGCCAGCTGCCTCGGCTTGAAATCTCCTTTGTTGTCGGTTTTGTTGTTGGGGAGCCCCAGGGGCTGCTTTTGGCCGTGTTGGGTTTTGTTTCATCCCGTTTTTCCTCTTTTCATCCCAACACTGTTTGTCTAGGTCACAAGACTTTATTGCTTGATCGATCTTGAGGACCAAGGTCTCACCAGGCATCCCAATGAAGGTCACTTTTCTCTTACTTCCCTTTACTACCACTCTCAGAGCCCCAACATCCTTTTCTCGAGGAATTGTTCGTCCGAGTTGATTCCAGACTGATGTGGGGTGTTGTCCTTGATCCATGCCTTCTTTTGCCTGTTGGATTTGAGAATCCTCCGTTGTGGTGGTAGATAACAGCTCAGGTTTCGTTTCAGTTGGATCGTTCATTTTGGACTGGTCCACCAGTCCTACTGTTGCCACTCCAGTGGCCATTCTTCGTTTTTGTCGTCTCGAGTCGGTATGTTTTCAAAGCCTCCAGACTTTATGTCCCGGTACCTGGGATGAAAACAGACCTGCTGCTAACTTACTCCAAACTATGGTCAGTAGTCCTTAGTAAGCCCTCTTTATTCTACCACCCGTGGTGTTCAGCTAGTAGCTAGTCCAGCCGCGCTAACTCCCCCACCCGGGAGAGTCGTGTGTCGGCGTGTGCTTTTGTCTCGAGTTCTTGAGTTCTTTTTCCTTCAAAAACACGTTGCACGCCACAACTCCTCCACCCAAGGAGAGTTGTGGTTTGGTGCTTCGTCAGTCCACTGACGCACGCCTTATTATCTTGAGTACTTTATGCTTTAAGCACGTTGGGCGCCATGTAAATTCTACGTGAGTGAGGATAGCTGCAGGACCTTGCAACAAGTCCTCACTCCAGCCTTCTCCGGTAACGGGTTTCTGAACTTTTATCCTAGCACACGAGTATTACCCGATATGTCTTAAGATTAGTTAGAATTAAGGCTGAGACGAGGTAATTCAACCAGACTGTTACTGTCTCCATCTAAACGTCACACCCATTATTTTCACTCCGATAGATAGTCCGACTTAGCAGAATGGAGTCAGATCGTACCTCACGGAGAAACGTATATTAAACGACAGCTTACCTCTGTAGATGGTTATTGTTATCCGTCTGGTAAATTTTAGAACCTAGGAAAATAAGGTTCCAGGATGTTGTTTATATCTTTTTAGCCAAAACAACCATTTAAAACCTCCAATAATCTTGTTGTTATCTTTGAACCAAGTTTTCCATCATTTAATATCAAGGTGAGTCAAAGGAAAATCCAAATTTGTACGTTTTATATGTTTCTTTATTATTTAATTGCAAGGGAACAGCATAAGCACTACTTACTACAGAAAAGATTTAATTAGGTTACATGATTTGCATTTAAGAGATAAAAATGATTCACAGCTCACCAAAAGATGTCTTCCACATGCTGGGCCTTAATGTGTTTTTAGCTTTAATTGAATTGAGTTCTACTCCAATCAATAATAATTTGTATACTCTTCAAAAATGTTGGTTTATTCTACAATAATCTGATTCCGATCAAATATGTTTAATCCATCCAGGTAATCTTGGTGTGTTCCAACTTGTGTTTTTATTTCCACCAGAAACCTCTGTTCTAATCCTATCAGGAAATCTTGTCACCTCCAGGTGATGCTGTTGTACTCCAATCAGAAGTCTGCACTTCCAGCAGACTGAACAAATCTTTGTTTAATCCCACAAATAAAAAGCTTGTGTTTTTAATCCTTCAGGAAAAACTTGTTTTGTAATCATCCACTTTAGAAATCTTCATTTAATCCTGTTATTATCCAGTCAGGAAAGTCTGCACTTCCAGTAGACTGAATAAGTCTTCGTTGTAATTCCACAGAAAAACTCCAGGTAATTCTGTCGTGTTAAAAATCCCAGTTGTGATCCATCAAAACTGTTCAAGGCCAAAAAATCTGGTGATCCTCCTAGGCAAAATCAATTATTCCTCCAAAGTGTTATCCATTCAAAGATATTGTAATCCATTCAGTTGTTCTGCGATGCTGATAAGCAAGGCCTTCAAAGCAGGCCTGAGGTTAAAATTAGAACATCGTGTTCTCCTGGCTTTTCATCCAAGGTCAGTCAGCTTCTAGCTGGCAGGTCTCACTCCGTGATCAGACCGGTTGACCCAAAACAATAACTGATTTTCCAATCTCCAGGATCCATTCGGCAAAATCAGCTTTAATCCATCAAAGATTGTTTTCCAAACATTCAGCTCGCTGCAGCCGCAACGAGCACTCCTTTTGTCCAGGAGAAAAACTCTTTTTGAGTTAATCCAATTTTCCCAAAGTATCCAGCAAATTCAAAGAATCCTTCATGACTTAAGCAACTTCAAAAGATGTTGTTTTGTTCCACAAAAATATTTTTAAATCAGGAAAAATAGTATTCCACAAAAAGGCAGCCTTTAATCCATCAATCCTTGTTGTGCAGCACTGACGATCAAAGCTCTTCAAAGCAGGATGTGACCAGAGAGACCATCCTGTTCTCTCAGACTTTAAACAATCAGCACTCAGTGACCAGGTCTCCAAGCCGATGTCCCTCTTTACACCAAGGGTTCAGAAAAATAGTATTTTCCTTGAAATGATGTTTAATCCATCATTTTATTCTGTGGTACTGACGAGAGACCTTCCTTAGCCGGCCGGAGCCTAAAATTGGAACATAGTGTACTTACAGAAACAACTCGCCTGCTGCACTCCTGACTCTCTGCTTTAATTCATCAAAGCTTGTTTTCCAAACATTCAGCTTGCTGCAGTCTGATCTCTCGACGCACAAAACTTCTCTTTAAACTTTTCCAGATTCAAAATCAATCAGCTCTCCGAATGCAGGCATCGATCCAAGTCTTCTTTCCACAATATAATTCTTCAAGGTTTTCCAAACATCTGCTCCGTGGTACCGACAACCAGGGCGTCAGAAGCGGTGTTCCCTTAGCTTAAACAAGCTGATAAGCCAGGACCCGTCAGAGCAGATCCCAATGCCGCAAAAACACTTCTTTCGTCCTGGAGTAAACTCTTTTTGAATCAATCCAATCTTCTTAAAGTATCTAGCAAATTCAACTAATTCCTCATGACTTCAGCATCTTCAACCAGTTGTATTCCATAATTAATGTTGAATCTTATCCAGAAATGTTGTTTTGTTCCACAAAAATATTTCCAGATCAGGAAAAACAGTATTCCACAAACAAAGCAGCTTTTAATCCATCATTGCTCATTCAGGCTGACGGGAATTCCCCAACAGCAGAGCGGAGATAAAAAGTATACAGTGTTCCACTAACAAAAACAGCCTGTCAGCGTGCCGTCAGTGCTCGGTTCTGTCAAAATTACTTTAATCTTTCATCAACAGAGGAATCTCTGTAACTGATTTTTCCATCTTCATGCTTCAGTGGCTTTTTGCTGTCATAATAATTTAATCTTAATATAAATTTAGTTGTGGATAAACTGGGAAGATTATCCTACCTTTTTCTTGTCAGAAAGTGCCACAAGGGATTTCCAAAAGAATAGGAAAATTATTCCATCTCTGAAGCCAGTCCAAATTGTGAAGAAGTTTGGAAATATCCGGGCTGAGAGGCAAAAAAGCATTCCTTGTTGATCAAAAAGAAAAACCCTTTTTCGGATAATCCAATCTTCTTCTTTTCAGCTCCAGAGAGTTCAGTTATAATCCACAAGAATTCTTCAGGGGTCCAAAAAACTCAGCAATTTTTCTTCTCTTCCACAGCTTTTTTATAGCCCAGAAAGGGGGCTTCAGTTCCCCTCCTCAGAAAGTTACATCACTTTGATAGTGCTTCATTGGTCAAATGATGAGGTGACTTTTTACACCTCCTCTCAGTCCTCACTGACAGAGTTTGGTGACATAATTTCCTTAAATCCTTATTTAGTAGCTGGTGAGATCATAACTTCCGACAGCTGTTCAGCTCTCAGCAAAGCAATGACATAATCTTGCTCTTTTTCTCACCCTCCCCTGGCAAGACCTGATCTGGCCAGAAAGGTTTTCAACCTTCACCTACATTTACTCAAAACTGTGGAAAAAACACTCTTTTAATGTGCTGTGTAATATTCAAAACTATATTTTTCAACCCTCAGCAGTGAAGCATCCTTTAGTTTGCTGTGAATCAAAAAGAAAACATAAAATAACATACATTTTACCCACATACACAATCATATATTCAGTTAATTACTTGACACACACTTCACATAACCATTGCATGTCTGATTTTCTTTGTTGTAAATGCTTGCCCTTTCTAACAGGCTTTGAATCAACCTTGCAGCCTTCCTTCTGCTCTGCCAAAAAGTGTGCATGTTTTTATCTATCTGACCTATATTTCTTCTGCTCCCAAGCAGACCTGCTCAAGAGCGTATGTGTTATTATTTATTATAACTCCTTGTGTGTTTTCTCTGTGTGCAAGCTCATATCCTGATAAGAAGCCTCAGCTGTCTGCAATAACGCTTTGCTTCTGAATGTTTTAGTATGGATCCTTTAATATTCTTATTCTTATTATTTTGTTAAAATAAATTTTGTTACATTTAAACAGTCCTTGAAGCAAAAAACAAAAACTACCTTCCCAAATGACTCTTTTCTGTAGCTGTGTGAAAGTGCACAGCCCTCACTCTGAACAGACCCGAGTGTGTGTGTGTGCGCACGTGCACGTGTGCGTGCGTGTGTGTGCGCGTACGTGCCTGCTCCATGCTCTGCCTCTGTCAGAACACCAAAACTAACTAGTTTAAAGGTCTTTCTCTGTAACCAAACTCTCATTGCATCTCTGCAAGTCAAACTTTCTGCAGAACATGTAGAGTTTTACATGTTCTGTTCTGTTATTGGTGTGAGATGATAGATTCACTACTTTTTAAATACTTTAATAACTATTTTCTTTCTTAACAGGCCTTGACAAGCCCTAGTTCTCCTGCAACAAGTGTTATCTCCTTTGACCTATATTTTCTCCGGGAGAGACCTGCTGCTCCACAGAGGCCTTGGTTTTTCTGCCTAGTGTGTGTATGTTAAAGGCCTGACAAAGGCCTGACTCAATTTTATTTCTTATAGCACAGGGTTAACCAAATTGCCATGCAATAACACAAAGATGGTTTACCAAAATACAAACAAAGCATATAAAAAGTAACAAACATACATCATGTTTTTCTGCTTATGAGTTTAAAATGCCATATAAATTAAACTAATCTAGGGTTACTGACGGTGTGTTATTACACCCTGCTCTGAGCCCTGTGCCAAAGGCAACTTACCATGTGTGTGTATATGTGTTGTAAAGATCTTTGTAGCAGTATAAGTCTGTTTTCAATATAAAAGTCCTGCACACTTCGACAACTTATTTTATTACAGTTAGGCTTAATCATTTTACTTGTAAATGTATCTCTTCCTATACTCCTCTAAGTGCTTCTAAATCTTTCAGATCCTTTATTATTTTAGGTTGTGAATTTTCCCCAACTTTGATCCAAATGTTCCCATTACGTGTCCATGTTGCTATTATTTTTTTTGTTTTTTTCAGTAACCTTGCTTCACGTGCAATGCTGCTGTTTTTCTTTGTTAGGTGTTCATTAATGAATATGTTTGTCCCCTTCAATTTTCTTGCCTGCACCATCAGATTATTTTTTGTTTTCCTACTAATAAATCTAACTACAATAGATGGTTTGCTTTTTTCTGACTTGTTGGGCAGGGTGTGGCAGGTGGAAATGTCCTCAGGTTTGATGTTAATGTCTTTCTTTTGTAAAAAAGACACAACCTGTTGCTCCAAGCCGAGTAGGTCTTGTTGGGGAGAATCTTCTGTGTTCCCTCCACCTGCCACAGCTCGGGCATAGGTTCTGTGTTTTACCTCAAGTCCAGTTATGACCAAGTCATCTCTCCGTGTGTACTGTTAGAAAATAAATTATAAATAAATCGAATTTTAGCTCAAACATCTCCTACAGCTAATGGGTTGTAAATATCCATACAGTGATTACTTTCTGTAAGTTTCTTCAAAATCTGTCGTGTGGTTCTTGAGCTATTTGGCTAACAAACACTAGTTCAGACCTACCTCCAGAGATCAGGAGGCTGGGCTGCGACAGAGTGAGTCAGAGCAGAGGAGGCTTTTTTGGACACATGAGCTGGGAACGGTCGGTGGACCCTAGCGGCCGAAAGTGGTACTGCTCCATTTTTTCGTCAGAATACCATTTACCATACCATTTTATTTGTAAAGCACTTTCAACAGGAACAAGTCCACACCAAAGTGCTGGACAAACAAACAAACAACAGGCAACACACAGTGAAATACAACACGAAAGACATAAAAACATTGCAGATCATAAATAACACAATCAAATACAAATCAGCTGGTGTTGAAAGCAACAGAATAGTAGTGAGTTTTTAACCGGGATTTGAAAACTGCGAGGGAGGGGGCCTGTCTGACAGGTAGAGGTAACTCATTCCAGAGTCTTGGGCCTGCTACGGAGAAGGCCCTGTCACCTCTGCGCTTCATGCGAGTTACTGGACCTCTTAAAAGTACCTGGTCCTCTGACCTGAAAGCACGTGGTGGGACATATGGGTGTATCAAATCCGAGAGATAGGCGGGGGTGAGGCTGTTCAGTGATTTGTAGACGTACAGGAGAATTTTGAACTGGACTCTAAGATGAACCGGTAGCCAGTGCAAGGAGGCCAAGACTGAATGAATGGAAATTGTCATATCTTAGACAAAAATTGGTCTAAAAATATGGGGGAAAATCCATAAATATGTCGCTTTGCCCCATTAGTCGCAGGACATAAAAATTAGTTAAAAAAACTGCTACTTATAGGCTGGAAATTACAGTACTAGGAGGTACAGGAGGGGCAATCTGACCGCTACGTATGGGATGATAATAACTGGTAATGGCCATTTAATGGTTGATAACGTTCGAAGCGGGTGGCATGTTCCAATAAGAAATAGCTCTATACACAGCTGTTCTTTTGACAGCATTAGTCCTAGGCAAAGATGATATCAAAGTAACAACAGAGGCTCATCTAGTATTAAAAGCATGTCTATTGCAGGTGGGTAACAACTGTGAGAAAAGGCTAAATGGTTCATGTGAAGTCCAGATTTTATATAAAGACAGAAGAAGGCTGCATGCTAGTCTGCCATGGACTTTCATCCATGACAGGCATTGATGCATGAAATTGACATTCGTTTTAAAATGACGTCCAAGTGCTAGTCTTGCAGCTTTATTTTGAACTACCTGCAGTTTATCCAGAAGTTTTTTTGAAGCACTTGACCAAACGGCTGAACATTTTTGAAGTTGACAGACAACTAAAGACTGTATAACAAATTTTTGCATTTCTAGAGACCTAAAATGTGCATTACGCCAGATTATAGCAATGTTTCTGCTCATCTTAGTAACATCTTACTAATTTGTGTAAATCACGAAAGAGTTTTGTCTATTATGACTCCCAGTCGAGAGGAGCCAGTTGAGGTGGCTCGGGCATCTGGTTAGGATGCCTCCTGGACGCCTCCCTGGTGAGGTGTTCCGGGCATGTCCCACCGGGAGGAGACCCAGAGGAAGACCCAGGATACGCTGGAGGGACTATGTTTCTCGGCTGGCCTGGGAACGCCTTGGGATTCCCCCAGAGGAGCTGCTCCAAGTGGCTGGGGAGAGGGAAGTCTGGGCCTCCCTACTTAGGCTGCTACCCCCGCGACCCGACCCCGGATAAGCGGAAGAAAATGGATGGATGGATGGATGGATGACTCCCAGTAGATTAGCCTCTTTAACTGTTTCTATTGATTGCTTTTGTACAAAGATATGCAACTTTTGAATTTGTTTTACCAAATACTTAGAACCCAATACCATACACTTTGTTTTTGAAATTTTCAGTTTTAACTTGTTGTCCGTTACCCACGGTATTACAACTCTTGTAATACTATATGTACTTGATCCAAAATATCAGAAAAACATAAATTGTTGTATCATCAGCATATACAGTTATGCATGCATTGACTAATACAAATGCAGGGGCGTAGGCAAGGGGGGTTCGGGGGGTTCGGACGAACCGCCCACTTTGCCTATGGAGTCCCACCTAGGGATTTTATGAGTGGCGGTTCATTTAATGGAGAAGTTTACCAGGATAAAGCAACATGCCTCAGTAGCTCAGTGGAGTTGCGTTGGGTTGCCGTCCCAAACCTCATGGGTTCAATTCCCACATGGTACTACGTTTTTTTTTTTTTTCATTCCAGATTAAAAAAACACAAGAAAACTATTTACAAAACAAGAAGAAATAAAACAATACATGAAATGAAAGGAAGCAGAAGAAGAAAATAATCTTATTATATCTTGCCCCTTTTCAAACAATTTTTTTTTCAAACACTTGATTCAAACAACTTATTTTACGTTTGTCTTTTATTGGATAAACAAAGTAGAATGGTATATTAACTCCTTTTTTAATCCAATAAAAGACAAACGTAAAATAAGTTGTTTGAATCAAGTGTTTGAAAAAAAATAATTTGTTTGAGAACGGGCAGATATAATAAGATTATTTTCTTCTTCTGCTTCCTTTCATTTCATGTATTGTTTTATTTCTTGTTGTTTTGTAAATAGTTTTCTTGTGTTTTCTGAATCTGGAATGAATAAAAAAAATCAAAAAAAGTAGTACCATGTGGGAATTGAACCCATAAGGTTTGGGACGGCAACCCAACGCGATTCCACTGAGCTACTGAGGCATGTTTATCTTACAAGGTCCACATTTACGTTAAATGAACCGCCCCTCATAAAATTCTGGCTACGCCCATGAAATGACGTGCTATTTACAAAAATACTATACAGTACAGAAGATGACCTAAGCAGCTACCTTGTGGAATTCCACGTGGAAGGGATTTGAGCAAATATTAAACATAACACACTGTTTCCTATCAATACAATAACTACTCAAGAAGTTAATAGCTGAGTTTTTGAAGCCATAAGCTGACAGCTTCATTAGTAATACCGTAGCTCATGATCAACAATATCAAAAGCTGCTCTGAAATCAAGAAATGCAACAACAACCAGTAGTTTTCTATCAATTTGCTATCAACATTAAGAGCTGTCAGCACTGTACTCATAGAGGAGCCCTCTTCATATGAATGCTGAACATCAGAGTAGATACAATTTATGTCAAAATAATGTTGAACACATCTAAAAAAGCTAAATCTGGTCCTCTGGACATTCAAAAAACAAAACAAAGCAAAACAAATTCTACCTGGATTATTGAGCATGCATCAGGGAATGTTGAACACAGCTCTTTCCAATTCCGTTTCCATTTCATTTTCTATTTCCAACTGGTAAAATGCTTATAGGCCTGCTATTTTGCCCCGTTAAAGATTCTTTCACATTTTTAGCCACCGGAATAACTTTTGACATTTTCCACAGATCTGGTAGTGTTCCTTATAAAAATAAATCATTGCTTATCTGTTTCAGATTTGTATGAAGACCATGCCTGCTGCCATGTATCGCCTATTGACTGCTCAGGAGCAGCCTGCTTACATCTGAAACCAAGAGTTCACCTCTCTGCAGCTCAGAGTTCATTCATAATTTGAACTCTTAGTTAATTTTTGGTTTGATGGTTTGACTAGTCCTGTGGTAATTTAAAGGTCTCACATTTTATCTGGCCTTACTAAAACACCTTCTTACATTGGCGTATAAAATAATGGGCAATGCTTTACAATAAGGTACACAAAATTTGATTAATTACTAGGCAACACCTGAGGAACGAATCAGAAGCTAATTGATAGTTAACCAGTACTTACACTGGAACACACAGCCAAGCCTTATTAGGGGACTACTGGTTAGTTACCTTGTAAACAGAGGAACTAATCAAGAACAAATGAAAACTAAAGGGAAACGAATCAGGAGCTAATGGGTAGTTAACCAGTACTTACTAGGGAACACATAGCCAAGTCT